>BQNB010145453.1:0-11671 GCA_026074375.1 Tanacetum coccineum
GTTCTTGTCCCTATACTGTAACTCCACAACCTCCTTTAATCCCTTAGAAGCCTCAATTTCCACTAACACCCTAGCATATTCAGTTCTTCCAACATCATTCTTACACACATAGGCAGTCATAGTGTCCATGATTATTGGTCTACCTACACTACTACTAATGGCACTAATCCCTCAGTGGTCCATGCTTCTATAGGAACATCAATCAATTTAACCCAAACAGGTAGCTTAGTAGCTTCAACCTTTGTCGTACCTATAGCAGGATCCCATTTTTGTACTAATGAAAGTTTACCACTAACCATCCAAGGGCTCTGATTAACAACATTTATCATTCCTAATTCATTATTGAACTTAAACAACCACTTCCCATTACCATTGTCAACAATCTCCTTGTATCCAAACCTACTTCACATTCTCTTAAGATGGTAATTCAGGCAGGGAGACTCATAGTATGACCAATAAGCTGTCCAACTAATGTCAGCTCCCACTTTTTACAGCCTAATTCCACAAGTTCTTCATCAAACACTACAAATTCATTACCTAATTCAGTTAACATACTAGGTACATCAAACAACTTATTAGATTAATACCTCTTGGCAGCATTAGCATAGGATTTCTTAGTTCCCTCATTACTTTCATTTTTATCATTAGAATTATGATCCATATTTCTAGGCTTATCATTCTGCTTATTCTCATTTATACTGCTTATATTCACTAAATCATCCTCGTTATCAGACTTATCACTATTATCCAAACACTCCTTATCAATCTTATCCCTAGAGTCTATATTACATTCATTTTCATCCAAGTTTTGATTCTCGATGGTCTCATTCAATTCACACTCAACAACAATCTCTCCTGCCATTACTTCCTCAATATCACTACAATCCTGATTACGATCCTGATTTCGAGCCCTAATTTCCCCTGAATCTTCATTATCCTCAAAATTACCCCTTTTTGACTTAATTGCTCATAACATGATCATTATATCTAACCGAAAGCTTAACACTCCGCTTATTTGATCTATTATTAGGTTTTTTTATTCGTCATAACGAAATAAGCTAAATCTTACAAATAAGCAAAAAAATCATCAGAATCAACAATAAAAGTCTATCATCCTATTCGGTACACTCTCCTGATTCTAACGATCTGATTAGAATTGAAAACTAGAGCTTATTTAGTGCTTATTGAGCTTATTTTTAAGTTTTTTAATGGCGAAAATTTGGCGGGAAATTCTGTTGAATGAATGTATTATGTTGCACGACCATACGATTATCATAAAGTGCTTCACGGAATGAAAACTCATTTTTCTCTTTTACGAGCCTATATTCACTCTGATGTAGAAAAATTACATATGTTTCACCCTTGAATCGATTTTCAAGATAGTTTAACATAGGCTGCGACTTAAAAATTGATGGTGTGTTGTCTTATAGAGTTGGTTATTCTAGCGTTATAATTATATAATGCATAAACTCCTGAATCTTTCAGCATCTTATCCTTTTTAAACATTATGAAGGATTTAAACTAGCTAAATATATATGTATTCATGTTTATATCTGTAATAGTGCGAATTGAAGGCGGTAAACCTATTCTTTTTAGGCTCTAAGACTAGGAGTCCGATTTATGACACAGGCAAACTTATATATGACAATAGAAAACTAAGAATTTTAAGGCTGGTTGAGACAGACTAAAACCTATCTGTCCTGAGTGAATTAATTGGAATACGAAATAACTAACTTTATTAATTAGGTATTGTACTACTCGCAGACTAAAACTATAACACGCCGTTCTAAAAAAAAACTAAGGAATTGAAACCACCAATTCTGGTAAAACTACGGCCATTGTTAACCAAGGAAAATTATAGATATCCTGTTGAAAAGAAAATTTATTGGTCCGAGACTCTAATCTGAGATTGGGTAATGGTATCACTCTATCAGATAACATTTTAACATCAGTGAGAGCTGGTTGCAGTGAAAGTTCCTTGCTCCATTGCTTGAATAACTTGGCCAAAAAAAACACACACCCAGTATTACTTTGCAATGCTAGTAACAAAAGGTACAACAAAATCTCAATACATGTCAAGAGGTTCTTGATAGCAAGTCCAAAATTCTAGTTGCTAGACTTATAGTTTAACAAAATGCCTACTTTCTAAAAAGAAAAAAACTGACATGTACCCATAACTAATACATCAAATGGATTGATTTAGTAGAAAAAATATTATAAAAACCTACTACAGATGCTAAAATTATGTTGATGGTCAGAAAGTATGTATAACCATAAAGAGTGTAATGTCTTGATCAAAAGTAAGTACTTGTTTAAAATCAGAACTTTCATCAACTCAAGTAACCTCGTTTAACCATTTACTCTTTCTTACACATACTTTCTAAATCTAGGACCCCCTACCTTTCTAGCCCATACCACCATCTATATATTTAGTAAATGTATCAGCAATTCTTTTTATAATGTATTAATCATAAAGCACAAGCTTTATACATAGAGTGCATGTGGATATGCATGAAACTTTTTTTTGCCATTTATATGAACATCATTAAGTTGGTGTAATGGCTATCTTCCTACATTCCCTTTAGCCCAAAGGTGCTACATCTAAATACACATTGTACAAAATACAATAGAGGCTGAAAAAACATTTCAGTTCCATAAAGTTCCACCTATATTCATCCTATAAATAACCTTTGCGAACATTTAACATTGGTTTTGCTTAACTTTGTTTTGGATATCAACAAATAGTTATCATACTTTGGAATAAGGAACATATACTAGAAAAAGTCATTGATAATCTAAACTCGTAGAACAAAGGGATAGAATACTTGAATACTTTGTTATTGATCAAATATTTACAATGGTTGTTAAAATAAAACACATTGAAGAAGCCATTTCTAATCAATATTTCAAACGATCATTACATAATAGAAGCAACCATTAAATTATCTCTAATAATGCCATATACCATATACCCGGTGGCGAACCCAAGACTGCAAGTCATTATATGCGTTTCTTGAGATTAAAAAGATTTATAACAAAATAAAAGTGATGAAGGGAGTTTTTCTTTATGCAAATTCCATAGTCAAAAATGGTTTTGTGCGACCAATAGATTGTGTGACTTCATAGAATTTTTTACAAAGTGAGGTTTTTACTACGCGTGTCTAAAAAGTAGGTGAGGTTTTTGCTTCACCGAAGTGATATTTTGAGCGACCAAATTGATATTTTGCTAAACCATTCTTTCTTATTCAAAAGTTAACCGTGAAACTCACTTTTTATTCATTTATATAGTTTTTGAATTAAAAAGTGAGACTCGCGGTAGACTTTTTGAATAAGACAAAACTCGTCTAGCAACTTGGTAATACAAAATGTCACTTCGGTATAGCAAAAAACCTCACCAACTTGTTGAACACTTATCAAATTTACGTTGCACAAGATTAATTTTGAAATGATTTTCTTTTTTACTAGAAGGTGAAAGTAGATCGAGTTTTGTGATTATTTTCAGATATTTTTTTTCTTTTTTATGTGTGTGTATTGTGTGGTACATTTAGGTGTAAGTAGGGTATAGATAAATCGCCATAAGAAGGTGGTAACCTTTGTTGATGATGTTTAGTGGTGAGAGTGGATATGCTAGCAACCGTATACATTAACATGTGGAATCTATAAATCTTTTTGGGTATCCAAGTCCTACAAATTAGGCTATCACGGGATGATACACACTTCTTCTCTAGAGAGGTCGTGAGTTGGGTCTATTATAGAGAACAACAGATATATAGATACAAATATGTTTATGTATATATGTATATGATGGATTAACTAAGCAGCTTTAATCAAAGGCATTTTGGCTTAGTAGTATCTGAGAGACCCATCAATCTAAAAATTGTAAGTTTAAGTCTCGTTTTTGTAAGGTAAACGGTGTAGGTTATAAAAAAATTAAAAAAAAAACAGCTTTAACTAGGCAAACATAAATGAACATATTATGTATGCATTAACTCATTACTTACAACTCATAAAATGCATTTACGTGGCTGAAGTATCATTTTAGAAAACCATAATAATGTCCCGAATGAACCTTTCATCATTCTTTTTTGGAAGTCACTTGCACTTATGCATGTCCTTTTCTAACCATATATTTATTATCAAATTATATACACCTTTAAATCAAAAATTCAATTCTGTCTGATCACCATGATTCGCCATTTAAACACATGAAGCCTAGCTACATACCCATGTTCATAATCTATCTAATAACATATAAAACTAGTCGACATGTAGATATATATGAGTGGTATGATCGTAAAATATTAAAAAAACTGATCATGCCAAATATAGAACATTAAGAATGTCAAAAAAATGTATAGGACTTATTTGTCTAGAATATGATCAGCCAAATTGGCATTACCGATCGCATATATACTTCACTGAAATGTTACGGAGAATGTTCTGACATTCACAGTTAATAACAAAACATGTACCTACACAAGAATCGTCATATCACATATGGCTATGTTGCCATCAAGATTTAAGTTCAACATAAATATGCACGCGACGATTACAAGAATATATTGCGATGTAAATATGTACTAACCATCACAAATATAACTTATTTTGAAATTTTACACTAATAATTACCAAGGTTGCACACTCTAGAATCCTTTTAAATATGCCCCCCACACATGGGCTATACTTAATGAACATACATAATTGGTGAAAAATGCTATGCATGGAGGGTTTAGATGATGGACCTCAAAACAAAAAGTAGGTTGATAATCGACCTTACAAAGAGACACCAAACATTACACCAAAGAGTTACATTGTCATTATACTTTATTAAAACTATACCATTTATATCAAAACATCCATTTCCGTATGTAATATCAACTACTATGACATTTTTACACATGAAAGTCGTTCGCTTTCTTTTATACTTTGGCAGAAATCTAGCAAGAAGTTGGAGATTACATAACCCCAAAATTTCATTAAACAATCATACAAAAAAGTTTATATGAAAACTAATGGAATCTTACCTTAAAAATAGTCAATCTTTTAAATGATAAGTATGAAACTTTTTGGAAAGAAAAGAAAATGCACCCTGAAAGCCTTGTGACAATAGAACCCGGCATAAAACGGGTAAAACGGGGCATAAAGGCTACCTCAGTTTCAAAAACAAAGGCAAAAGTAAAACATTTTTGCTATAATCATTTAAGTATGAAATACTATATTTTAACCCATATAAGCTCTCAACGATACTCCAGGTCTGTAATGATCAAATTATCTCTGTGCACAAACCAATGACCAGATACTATAGAATTTGAAAACACAAATTCAACGTTCACACAAAGAACATTTTTATTTATTCAAAACAAATGTTATACTATGGCCATAAAAAGTACTGGTCGGTTTTTTCTATCATACAATCAAAAACCTATTCAACGGTAATAGATTCAGATGACAAAGAAGAATAATATATTCCCATGAACTACACTAGCTATCCAATCGACCCTACAACCCAACGATTCTAACATGTTACGAGTTCAAAATAACGTCTAGGGTATTAATTACCAGACGATCAGCATACAACATTAGTAACAAAGATTAAGGATGAAATAATTAACATTGTAGTAACCATAGTCATTCATAATCAGTCATTACAAATTTGTTAAATTTTGCATACACTTTGTTTCTTTAATGATATCTCCTAGTTAAATGCTAGCAGCTACATAAACAATGTGTTATAATCAAGATCAAAGCATGCATATGCGCTACTAAAATTTTCCATAACAATTAGCAAATTATAATCAACTTTGCCTCTAATTTTCAAGATCTTGGTGGTGGGAAGAATTGCGAACCGCATGAACCATTGAGTGAGTTGATATATCGACGAAGGCTCAATTAACAACAATCGATTCACAGTGGTGCTGCAGTTGCAACCACTCCCCATAGTGCCCAAATAGAAAAAAACAAAGGTGGGAGGGGTGGAAAGGGGGGGGGGGTAATTTAGGTTAGTTTGTGATAGTTGAAGCCCGTACCGCCACCCCCAGAGGAGTTATCTCCTCCTCCGGGGTGGTTGTACCGACTCTCTGGACCACGGTCATACAGAATTCCCTTGAAAACATGCCCGCCAATGCTAACCGCTGTCTGGTATGCGAGTTGCTCTTCCTCCTCATCCATTGCAGTCACCCTAACGCACCGAAACACCGCCTGAGAACTCACTTCTGCTGGAAAATGTCCCACTTCTAACCCTAATTTTGAAAAACAATATAAACAAAAGCCCACAATTTATAAAACATTATATCATGTTATAACCTATTAAATGAAGTCAACCCTTCACCTACAACACGCATAATGCGATATTTCATAGCACATACAGTTGCACACAGTAACTAACACTATATGTTTCCATACTCATTAGATTTTATCTAATATAGGTTAATAATATTCTCACATACAGTAGAAACCTAATTTATCTTGAAACATGAAGCTATCTATAGTTTGTGTACACATAAAAAATCTATAAAAGGTAAAATGAACCCCATCAAAATCACATACCGAATATTTGTATTAAAAAAAATATTCTTTTCTTATGCGCATGTTCCTCAATCTCAAATGAAATAAAAACTCACATAAAAATCTCACCTGAAGTGTTATGATGATGAGGCAAATTTAAACCACCACCAGGAGTTGCAATAAGCTGATGATCTTCTCGTAATCTTTTCTGGTTTTGATCAATACCACTACCACTAGCACCACCACCTCTCATATAAAAGCTAATTGTTTGGTACCTACACTAGGTTGCTGTTGTTGATTTTGTTAAGTTGGACAATTGTTGTTGCGTTCCCGCCGCTTAGCAGCGGAACCCCGTGCTCTTCGACAGGGTTGTTGACACTGAAACCCACGGCTTTGCAGAAACGTTCTACAGCGCAGACTGACCGGCTTTTTTACGCTTGGGTACCACGAACTGACAATTATACCGCCGCACTACTACTACCCTCCCCGCCCGCCATCTCCCGCCCAACATTCCCATAACCAGCCGCACTCATCACTCTTGAGCTTCAACTGCTTCACTTGACCTACTAACAAAGTTCCAAGAAGAGTACAAATTGTTGTTGTGAGTGTTACTATTGTTTGTTGCTGTAAAAATTTGATCTATCTACATCCGTCACTAATTGCGTTGTGTTTTTTGATTTTTTGTTTCTTCTAGCGAACAGGTCACATCATAATGTTGTTGCTGGTGTCGTTGCTGATGAAGCTGGTAATATTGTTGCCATAAGTCAAACCCTTTGTGATAGATGTCTTCGTTGTTTTTGAATAAATATAAACTATTTGGTGTGATTATACTATCTTCATTAGTTTCTTGATGATGACTTTGATCATTTCTTTGTTGTTGTGTATCATCTTTTGTGATATTGTAACCACCACCTAGTGAGAAAAAACCTGACATTTTTTCACACCAAAAAATAAACAAAAATCCATAGCAAGAAAAGAAATGAAGGAATTAAAAGGGTTTTTAATCTCTCACTGATCACGGAATAGATAGGGTGTGAGAGTGCCACCTACTTAAAGATCTAGGGTTTTTAGAAAAATGTAAATTCTGTGAGATAGAGAGAGAAACAATGATAAAATAAAGTAAATTTACTTAACCAATTGTGTTAGGAAAAAATACATATTTTTTTGTATACAAAATGAAAATGGTACATGTACGAGAAAAGAAATGTTAGTTGGTAACTTTAGCTTAACACTTTATGTGAAACAGAAAAATAAGTAGTGATTAATGTGTAAGGGTATAATTGTCAAATTTAAAAAGTTGTCTACAAAGCAATATGTGGTGGCTTCAACACTTTTGCTACGAAAATAAGTAACGGTTAATTGACTTACTTACAAATCAACACGGGTTGTGGTCACATCATGACATTGGCCATGAAAAGAAATTAATGTGTAAGGGTATAATTGTCAAATTTAAAGAAATTACATCAGATTGTCAAGAGATTATGCTTATTTTTTTGAAAAATAAGCTACTTAAAATATAAGCTTTGTTTGGTAGACAAAATTATAAGAGATTATAAAAAAAATAATCTTTCATAATCTCTTAAAATCAAATGCTACTTCATGCAACTTATAAAAATAATCTATTTTCATAATTTTCATCACCATCTCCATCTACAGCTCCATCTTCAGTTTCAGCAACAGTTACTTTTGCCAAACATACCCTACATAATCTATTGAGGTTAATCAAATATCATATTAAAACCGTGGGAGTATTAAGGGCTGTTTGGTTTGTTGTTAGGAATCACAATGGGTATCGAATTTGGTATGGGGTAAAATGAAAATGGATATAAAAAAATGTATGATTACGATTGTTTATGTTTGGATGACAAAATATTATATGAAAAAAGTGTATAGATATTTGAATTTTGTAGTGGAAAAAAGATGAGCCCACGGAATGAATTTCATAGACACCAAATTGATGGGTAATGAGTCTATGGCTATGATATACCAATTTCATTCCTGGACTCACTAAACAAACATCTTTAATCACTATGAAACCCATAACCCCATTCCTATATACCCATACCAAACGCACCCTAAATCCATAAAAACAGTCGTGTGTCCTAAGACGTACGGAAGGAACGCGGGAGCAGTTTGGCGAGAGCTATATACGCAAGCACCCACAAATGCATGCGGGGAGGCAGGGCCGTCTTTATGGGAGTGCAAGATGTGTCATTACACATGGTCACTGCTTGACGAGGGCCACAAAATTTCATATACTTCTATTATATACACACAAAATATGAGTTTTCAGTGTTTCAGTTTCGTTAGTTCACGCACTACTCATACATATATATTTTGTGTGCATGTGTTTAAGGGCCTATTTATGAAGATGGCACGGGGCCACCGAAATTTATGAGACGACCTTGCGAAACCGAAGAAGTCACCAATTGAATTTACCAATTCGACTCCAAAGTTTGCAGGAAAATAACTGCCGGAGTAGTTCTCTAAATAAATCTCTGCCATGTCAGAAAAAGGCTTACTGGAACGGAGACTCACTCAAATGCTATAACATACAACATATTAGAAACTGTGATAATATATGAGCTATATAAGCGTCACGAAACTCAGATTGACTAACGTAAAACAATATCAATTTGCGTTTTTTTACTGTCTTGACTAGACTATTCCTTAAAAGAATATCGTGTCAGCTAAACATAGTATGAGACTAGTTCTATTGAAAGGCTTATTCGGCATCCATGAGTTTTTAGGGTTTGACGTTTTTCCACTGATTTAGAACTTTCGGTAGAGATAAAATATATCAAAAATGTGTTTTCTCTAAACTCTCATTTTGCTCGAGTAAAATTCTGTTTTGCATGCACAATCTTTAACACCTCACACATATTGAAACGTCTAGCTAGAAATATTAAAAAGTACACCACAATCACATTACCATTTAGTCAACTAGGGAGTACAGTATAGTTAAAAAAATGTTTTTAGATGATTCATTTTGTATAAGAAAAAGATATTCACAATTAAATATAAAAATTGGTGTCTTTTAGTTATTTGGATGCATTAAAATCACGCCCCCTGCAAACGCCGCCAATAGCTACTGCAAACCCTCTAAGCCTGCTACCTAAATTTAATACATTTTTCTGTTTCTCTCTCTAAAATTAAAAGAAAAAAACTCAAATCTGCAAAATATGATCTCCCAATATTTCCTCTACAGTTGTCTGGCAGTTGCAATTAAAACTTACATTTAATCCTGTCCGTTAGATTCTAATCACACGTCTGTGATTCTGTCCACGTGGATTCCTTTCTTCAGCTTTTTCTTATTCGTCCTTGCACCGGAAAACACGCTCTGCTTTTGAAACTTTTTATTCTTTTCTCTATTTTGTTTTACTTGAAAACAAATTACATACCAGTATAACATTCCTTTCTTTCTACTCAATTTTCTGTTTTACTGTCTTGCACTAACATTTTTCCTACTTTGACATTTTTCCTTGTTCAGCTAGCAAAGTGCAACAACAAAAAAGTAACACTCGAACATTCAGGCATTTAGCTATCAAAATTTAACATAAGTCAAGTTTAATAAAGAAGCAGCTTCATGATCGTGATTACTAATGTCACATCTATATCAACTTAGCTTTTCTCTTTACGAACAATATAACAATAGGGTTTTTCTAACATGTGCCTCAGGGGCACATGTTAAGGTGGGGAGATCAGGCTGTGTGTCACAGCCTGATTGGCCAGCAGTTATTTATGGGGCCTGATAATGATTAATAACAATAACTGCTTGTCAATCAGGCTGTGACACACAGCCTGTGTCCCCACCTTAACATGTGCCCTTGGGGCACATGTTAGAAAAACCCATAACAATATAGCATAAAACTCCGTAAAACACACCGCATTTTCTATTCTTTTAAAATTTTAAAACACTAGAACAAACATTTTATTAATAACAAAAAAACGGTACAATAATAATTCCAGTAAAATTTACATTTCTATAAAAATGAACTAATAGACTAAATGATATTTCTCTTATATTTATCGTTGCATCTCTAGCATCATTTCTCGTTGTCTTCTGGTCAAATTATCATTCGCAGAAATATGAAACAAGATGTTTTTGTTTCCTTGATGAACATGAACAGTTGACGGTTTAGCTTAGCTTATTCTTACTTTTGTTGAATCTTCTTTTCTTCAAGTTTCAGATGCCACTGACGCGGGTATTCTTTCATTGTCATTTGTCGTTGCTTCAACTCTAAATAAGAAACCACTTTTCTTACTAGGTCTAATCTTATTTTGAGAGGTGTTAATGTATCTTCCGTTTTATGCCCGTTGTGTGATACAGAAGTGGAATCGGTTGAGCATTGTCTCATCAAGTGCCCGCGGGTTTTGTTGGTTTGGAGAAAGATTTGGGGTTGGTGGCACCTTGATTACCCGGTATCATTCCTTTCGTTCTCTATTCTTGATATCGCTTTGGGTAAGATTGGGAACTTTAGGTGCCCTCGGCTCAATAAAGTTCTAAATGGAGCTCTTCAGTGTGTTATTTGGGTTGTTTGGAAGTGGAGAAATAAAGTGATAAATGCTCCTTTTAGACTCAATCACAAGTGCTAAGTTTGAGGATATCTTCCCGTCTATACAACGTCTATCAAAATTATGGATTGCAACCCGTTGTTCTTCAATTCCTCTCGATTGGAGCTTTTGGATTCTTAATCCAAAGTCTGTTATCATTACATTCGGATGGTTGTTTTTGGGTGTTTGTTTTTGGGGGTGTTTGGCTCTGCTAGGTTGGTTTGGTTGTTTAGCTGGGTTTGTTTTTGTTCTCTCTTGTTTCCTTTGTGTTTTAGGCCTCCTTCTCGGAGCCTTGTTTGTTAATAAAAGTTAGCCTTTCAAAAAAAAACTTGTTAGGTGTGTGAGGGAGTGCTTGAACTATCTTAATTATGTTAGTGAGGTTAACTATTTTGTTGGAATATGTCCATTGTATAAAATGTATATTTCCGGAAATGTTTTCGAGCCTAAGAGGACGCATACGTTTATATGTAGGATAATGAGTATATATATATTAATGTAATATATTTAGTGATTAACAAACGGTCGTTAAATGTTAACAAGTTTTAAATATGAGTTGGTTAAACGTTAAAGGACTCAATATGCCAAAACCGAATAATGGAAGGCACCGGTTTGC
>BQNB010145454.1:0-16715 GCA_026074375.1 Tanacetum coccineum
TGCCATCACACGGATCATGATCCTTATTAATTTAATCAGGCCATTGCTCGACTGCCACGTGTCCAGGAGAAAAGCTTCTTTTGCACGCAGGATTTACGTCCATTGATATTTTTATTGTAGTGAAATTTGAGAACTAAGGGATATCAATTTGCACCGCCAGATGTCCCATTTTAATTTGATGGAGAAAGTATAGTGCTCAACCACGTGACTTCTTGTGAATTATTTTTACCTCATGTGACATGACGTCACTTTTATCTCAATTCTTCAAAGTGATACAATATTTTTTATTTTAGATTTTTTCTTTCAATTTCATTTCATTTCAATTTGAGAGTTAAAAATCATTGCGCCACATGTCATCTTTCTATTTGCCATTGAAAATTAGTGGAGTGGCATGTGACTTGAAATGAATTATTTAGGAGGCATGTGACCATGATGTCACGCCTATGTCACCATACCATTTTTTTTATCAAATTTGCATTTGGGCTTATTTATTAAATTGGGCTTGGGCTGGTCCGGCCCATTAAGCGGGTTACGGGCTGGCCCAATAAAATCCGAAAGCATCCTTGGACTCGTTTCTCCGTGCTCTTTTCGATCCCGTGCTCGGTTTCATCCGGTTTTGTCTTTATTTTCGTCATTTTCTTTCTATCCGTACCTGCACATACACAAACACAAAAACAACATATATTTGCAATTTTTATTATGTTTTTGGTCTTTTGAGTTCGTTTTTCAAGGTAAAATATATGTATAAAATAGCGAATACCACAGTGCAGTCATGTTTCTTTGACATCCAACTAACTAACTTTTTACCTTGGAATTGGATTCCTCCAGAAGTGCTTTTGCGAGTATCAAGGCATCCGGCATGACCAGCATCTGAAAATGCGGTTAGTTCAAAACCAGAATCCTTCAGATACCAGAGTCTCATATTTATGGTTCCTTTTAAGTATCGAAAGATTCTTTTAACCTCTTTGAGGTGTTATTCAGTTGGTCTTGCTTTATAACATGTACAGTAACATACTAGTTGCACTATGTCTGGTCTACTGGAAGTCAGATACATGAGTAACCCGATCATACTACGATATCGTGTTTGGTCAACAAGTCTCCCACTCAAGTCTGCATCCAGTTTAGATTTAGTCGTCATTGGTGTACCAAGGCTATCACATTTATTGATACCATGTTTTTTTAAGTATTTCTAAAGCGTACTTGACCTGGTTGATAAAGATACCTCTTGGGGATTGGTGGATCTGAAGTCCTAAAAAGAAATTTCCCCCATTAAGGACATCTCAAATCTACTATGCATTAGTTTTTCAATTCTTTTAGAAAATTTTAGGTTTGTAGACCCAAAAATTATGCCATCTACGTAAATTGAACAAGTAGAATGTCCTCCTCATATCTTATCATGAATAGAGTAGGGTCAATATTACCTTTAGTGAAACCTTTGGACATCAAGAATGTTGAGAGTTCATCATACCAGGTTCTCAGAGCTTGCTTCAATCCATATAGAGCTTTCCTTAGACGATAGACTTTTTCTGGATGATTAGGATCAACAAACCCGTCTGGCTGACTGACATAAACCTCCTCCTTCAGTGGACCATTAAGAAAATCCGTTTTAACATCCATCTGGTAGATTGGAAAAGATTTGTGTGCAGTGTAGGCAACAAAAATCTGAAAAGCTTCCAAGCGAGCGACTGGAGCAAAAGGTTCTTCAAAATCGATACCCTCTTCCTGTTTATATCCCTTAGCTACAAGTGCCTTATTGCGAATTACAGTGTTGTCTCCATCTTCTTTGTTCTTCCATAACCACTTTAGTTTGATCACAGTGTTTCCAAAGGGTTTGTCGACAAGTTCCCAGACATTGAGTCTGTCGAATTGATGAATCTCTTCTTGCCTTGCTTCAATCCATGCATGATCAGCCATTTCTTTCTTAATGTTTGACGGTTCTGCAGTACTCACGGTGAGCACGAACATGTACATTTTAGGATCTGTAGCAAGTTGTCGTCTTGTCTGCACAAGCTTTGCTGAATTTCCACGAACTTGTTCTAATGGATGATCTTTCGTCTAATGATATTCGGAAGGTTGTCTTTGGTAGAATGTACGCATGTTTGAAGTATCAATGTTGCATGAGGATGACTCAGCAGCTTCTGGTCTTGGTGGAGCAAAACGATTGATATATTCATACGCTTTAAAGGCGCATATTCTGCTCGATCATTGTTGTTTTCCTCAGCATGCTCATCTTTTGGTGGAATAATCGGTTCTGTTGTAGGTTGAACATTCAATGTAGGTTGTGTATCATGTTGTTGAGAATTATCAGAGAGAGCGAAAAACTTGGATACACTTGTATTTCCTACAGTGAAATATTATTTGTACAAAGGACTGAATAATAACTCCAACTCTTCTCGTGATGGATCTGCTGTGTCTGCTAGAGGAAAAACTTCTAGAACCAGCTTTGAACTTAAAGGTTTATTGTTGTGGTCTTGAATTCCGATTGTCAAATCGTGTCATCCAGAACTCATAATTTGTAGTTGGGTCACGGGGCCGAAGTTGTCATAGTTCGACGCCATTTGTCGTTGGGGTGCGAGGCCTGAGGTGTTATTATCAACAAACGTCATTTGTCGTTGGGGTGTGAGGCCAGGACTGTTATGTACTGACGTCATTGTTCATTATCATCAGCTTTGAATTCCTTGAACCCTGGTTTATGAGATATCAGTCTTTTCAACAACCAAACTCTGAGTCTTTCCTTTTTAGGATTGAAAGATGTACCTGCACTTAAGTTAAGAGTACATGCACTGACATTAAGAGTTTTTTCGCATTCATATGAGTTAGTGATATCTTCATTTGAACCATTTGGGGGTTCACAATCAACCTTGGTTGTGCTAGAGGTGAATATCTTTCCTATAGGAACCCATCTAAGACTAACAATCTTAAAAATTCTACCCGTCGGTTTCCACCTTAGACAAGATCTAGGAGTCATTGTTTTCTCATTCACTGTAGAAGTCGTTTTGGTAGAAAACCTATGTCATGTGGTGATCTGTCGTTCTGGTTTCTGTGCAATACTTATTTGCTCTACTGGCTTGTATCTTTTTGTTGTCTTATGGAATGGTACCTTAGCATATGAGTTGACCTCATTCCGGAATTTTGTAACACATGTATCATGATTTGCATTAAAGACACATTTTTTACATGTCGAGCAAACAAAGTGTTTGAAGTCCAAGAAAGATCTAGAATTCCTAGAGTGTTCTGCTATGGGCACAGTCTTTGTCATTATGCATCTACTCTTAGATGCAGGCCAATTCCTAGATATTTGAGTATTGCTCCTAGTTTTTAGTGTGCAATCCTTAGAAGACTTTTGTGTTTTAGTAGATGACATCACATCAATTTTTGAATTCCTAGTTCTTTCTTGTGTCTTTTTCTTAGCTTCCTCTAGGTAGTGATTATAAACCATGTCATTTGAGCTATACCTAGATGAGTCAGGTGCAATCATGTGATGACGTTTCGCAAATGCAGATTCTCTTTCCTTAGGCAAATAATGTGTAGTGACTGGTTTTGACAAACAGTTATTCACATCAACTTGGGAGGCAAACCATGGTTTTGTAGATTTAGGTCATTCAGATTTAAACGCAGTCGGTTGTTTAACAACTGATTGGTTTCTAAGTGGATGTAAATTCGGTTTCCCCAAGATTGATGGTTTTGCAAACTTAGTATTCACACTATTTCCTGTTAATTTTTTAACTCATTTTTAATGCTGCAATTGCAAACCCCCTATCCTGAAGTTGAGCTTTAAATACGTAACATTTTAGCTAACAAAATTGTCTGTTCATAGTCTTAGCTCTCGTTTTTTGATAGAATCAAACTTCTTTGTAATGCTTTTTCAAATCTTATTTACCTTAAGTAATTTAGCCACTTTATGTTCCAGTTCAATGTTTATTGTTTCAATTACATCTATGTCATTTTTAACTTTGGCTTCATTACTTTTCTCTTTCAAAAATTGTCCATGTTGCCCTGATTTTAAAACATTGTTTTGCAATTGTAGTTCAAGACTAATACAATGTGCTTCAAGTTTTAAAAAATCTTTTTGAAACTGGGCAATGGTCTTTTTAAGACAAATATTTTCAGATTTTAGAGATTGATTTGAGAGTTTAATTATCTGGTTATTAGTTAATTTCGTAGGTAAAGGATGTATGTTATGACATTGTTCAGCATCCTGGTCAACCCATCCTTCGCTATTGAATTCAGGTTGCTCAGCATGCTGTTGTCCTGTAGCAAATACATTGTTATCAGCAATCAACTGTACCTCAGCCATTAGCTTATCGTCATATACGGGTTTGATATCTGCATCATCAGCATCTGTATCATTCCCAGACTTGCTACTTGTATCTTGCTTTCCAGATTCTGTCCCGCTGCTTTTCGTGATAACCAAACTAGCATCTAATGCTTTACCTGTATCAACCTTTCCCTCTTTTGTCTGCATCTGTCTTTCATTCACCCTGTTGTCATACTCTCTTTTATGCAGTGCTCTTTCATCAATCGACTTCTTAACAGATTCCATGTGTTGGATCAGTGTATCATGGAATTGTTGAACCTTGATTCGAGTGTATTATAGAATGTACTTGCATGTCATTTAAGCATCATCATCATCTAAATAAAACCATGAACCGATGAAATGTTGAAACTGTGTCTTGAGTACTCTAAAAGCAGCCATGGATCCAATCTCTTGAAATTATTCTTTGTCAAGTTGTATTTCTAGTTGATCCACGTTTAAGGACATTGCGCCTGTAAAAGTTTGAACATCTTGACTAAAGAGTGTTAGAAATGCCTGTTTGAATCATGTCTCAGTTCAAGATCCTTTAAAGTCGCTGTTTGAAAGAACCTTGAGATATGAAAGAAGTAGTAGAAAAGATATCATGCAATTTTCTTTTGCTTTGCCTTGCATTTGTTGCAACTCTTGTTCATCTGAATTCGAACACGAAGAAAAGTATCTTTCATTTCCATTTGACCGTGATGTGAAGTGAAAAATGATTTGTAAGATCTTAAGTAGGTAAAGTGATTATTGTTGGTGATATCGTTGTTGTATTTGAAGCACTTGAACTTTTAAAAATGATTGTTGAGCTGAAAGGACTAATGGTGCAATTAAAATCCAAATTAGATGACAAACGGTTGTTAAGGATTAAATGATGGACTAATGAAGAACATGTCTTGAAGTTGGAGGGTTAAAAGTGAACTATTTAGTATTTGAAGGTTTAAAGTAGAAAACTAAAAGTTTAAACAATATTAAACAATAAAATTATGCAAGTGATATACATTACTGCATCTTCTTCTTCGTAGAAACACAAATGTAGGTTATAGTTTCCGAAATTGATTCGTAATGATTCAAGACAAACGAAGCACGTTACGATGATCGTGGAAGGATGGCGATGCTAATGGATGTAGTTAAAAGACCCGCGAACAATGAATCTCGAAACCCAAAAACCGTAAGCCGCTTGTAAAACCTTTAAAAAACTTCCCGCCCTTTTTCAAACTCGTTGTCTTCTTCAACCTTAACCTAAACCATAACCGTGAAATAAATCAAACATAAACCGTCTTCTACGAAGCTGTATTCTGTGAGAACCAAAACCTGTGATATTCCGCTGCAAAATGAAACCATATTCCGCGGGATTCAACACAATAACCTGAATGTATTTGGCCTGTAAACCTGTCAATATTTCATGGGATGAACCTGAGAGTATTTCGCGGGTAAACCTTTGTTGATATTCCGCTGGATTAAGTTGAGAGTATTTCTCCGGTAAACCTGTGTTGATATTCCGATGGATTCGAACTCACTTGTAATTTTTTGAACTGGTATTCCGTAGGAAAACTAATATACAAAACCTGTTATATTCCGCGGAAATGAAGTTTGTATTCCATGGGAACCACCTGTTGGTATTTCGCTGGTGTAAGTTTGAAAAACGTGTATTTCGCTTGAATGTATTTCGCTGCCACTTTTCTAGTTTCTTATATTTTTGACAAACAAATAAAACTGTCCTTTATTACCTTGTTGTTAAACCAATGATATGAAGAACAAGATAAGCCCATAAAATAGTCTTCGAAATAAGCTCTTAACCACGAAATAAACCATGAAAAAGAGCAACACTAAGCTAACCAATAAAATATAAAGAAAGTTTTAAGCTTTTCTATATTTTAACTTTATAAAACCAAAATAAGCTAAAAACTGTTTCGACCCAAAATAAGTTGTATTAAGCTATTAAAAAGCTGTTAAGATAAGTGATAAGCTACGAAAACAGTTTATAAAGAGAAAGTCCTAAGCTTTTTATCTTAATAAGCTAAAATCTATCTTTACTAAAATAATAAGCCCATGACTTGAATGAGCTATAAAAAGCTTTAATGAAAGAAGTTTATACCTCAAATAAGCCCTTAACTCATTTCTTGAAAATAAGCTAGTGAGGTTTTCAATAAGAAAATTTAAGCTTTATAAACAAAAAGGAAAGAAAGAAAGAGAAATAAGCCGTATGATAAATAATCTGAACCACAATAAGCTCCAAATAAGTCACCACAACAAAACCATTAAACCCACTCGAGGCGAGTGATACAACATGTAGGAACCCGTATTTTACTTCATCATGATTCGTAAATAAGAAATAAAGGAAGGAAGATGATAAAGAAAAGAGATGGAAGAAAGAAGAAATATTAGATTGAGAGAAATAAGTGTTTGGATGGATCTTTTACAAGAGAGAAATATAAAAAATGAACCAACACCCTCTCCTTCCATGGAGAGGGTTTATATACCATGTATTGGGCCGACTTTACTAAGCCTTTAGGCCGAGTGGTATTGGTCTTAGGCCAGACTCGGGATTACTTTCGGCTTAAGCCCACAACACATGGAATATTAGCTTAAATAAATGAGCCTGATACCCGTAACTAGCCTATTACAATGCATTCTAAATAAAGACCGATGCTTCCTTGATATTTTGAGGTTAATAGTTCCTATAATGATATATTTTGTGTTTTCTTCTCTTTTCTCATTCTCTTATAGGGCCATCATCATAACAATCATTTTAAGTGAAATAAATTCTCACAAAAGCCTTTTATATGCGTAGGTAATGATTTATATTGAAATTGTTACTAACTTGCTATAATTCCCCATTGATACAGGTTGTATATGGTTTGGAAGAGTTATACGTTCCTATTTTTTAAGTAACTTCATTCATCTAAAGATAATTAGTATGAGATCTTCTATCTAATGATGTGTACAAAAGGATAAAAATAATTGTTGATGTGGATCACAATGTTAATTACTAATTACTTTTAGATTATTATTTTTGTTTTGATAAAGTGTGTGCAAGTGTGTAAACCTTTTCTTATTTAATTTTTCTTATGATATAATTTCCCTATTTTTTTAATCGAATTGTTGTTATCATAACATTCATGTAAGGAAATAAAATTAACATTATTACAAAAAACACGTCTCTCATGTGCACTTGACACTTGATGATTTTAATTTGCACACATGCTTTACGACCAAAGGAATATATAAACCTAGTCGATTATCTAAGTCAAGAGATGATGTGTATCAATAAGAAACTTACGTGTGAATCAATTCTCCTTAATATATATAGTTGTATTCGAGTCCCTATATACGGTGAGTGACACATATCAATGACTAAATGGTTGTATCAAAGTTTTTTATGTTATTTACAACACTAAATGGTTGCAGAAAATAATGTTGCAAATATCAACTTGCAGATTGGTGGAAGTATATTTAACTCATCAAAGTTAGTAGAATTTTGATCATGTTAACTCATCAAAGTATATTTAACTCATCAACTCGGTTTTGGCTTCGTACGATGGTCTTTTGGATGCCGGGGTTTCACCTGATAGAAATATAGAAATAGAGTAGATCTGTATATAATAAGTTTAGTTTTGTTATTCGAAAAGTTGTTACATACTTACTGATTTCAGAAGCTAATTTGTGGGCTAGATTTTTGTATTTTCAACTCAACAAAATCAAAAGTTTAATTTTTTAATCGAAAAACAAAGCCGGTGCAACGCACAGGTCTGAAAGCTCTCGTGTAATTAATATATTTATAATAACTATATTAATTATATTAGTTAATCATTTCAAGATTTTACTTAACAATCGTTAATTAGTTTGTTTGACGCAATAATAAATGTAAGGCTATTTAATTAACGTGTAATGGAAATGTTAATAGACTAAGCCCAAAATCAATATGGATTGCCAATATTAAGGCTTAGATTGACCGATCCAGGGGAAAGAATAAGGAAAGACGGACAAAAATTGTTCCCTAAGTTATTTGTATTTTATTAGGATTGTTTTAAACACGTCCTATAAATATAAAGCCTAAGGAAACAAATTAACAACTCTTTTCTCTTTTCTCCTAACACCTACCAACGATCAACTTATATACCCTTTAGGGTTTATTAGTCGATTTCCAATAAAGCATAACCATGGGTTTCGTTGCTTTGATCGTGAAGTTCAAGAACTAGCATTCAGGTAGTATATAATGACGTGTTGTGTGGACGAATCACAGATGTCACTTACTTTAGTGACTTGAGAAGTTTTTGTGGGTTTATTGAAAACAAGTATTTATTCTTTGCTCCATGTAATTACTCGATTCGAAACAAGATGTTGCTATCGTTATTTACGTGTTAATCTAAATACATCATACGGATCCCTTTGGGACATTAATCCCCTGCGTACTATAGATAATATATGGTTATTTAATTAGTAAATTCTGACAGTGGTATCACGAGCCATTGTATGATGTTTAAAGTTACATATGTATACGTAAATTTGACCAAAAACGTTTGTTTTCGTATATTTTCTTTAAACCGATTTTAAATAGCCCTAAGGCTAATTATTCTTTGAAAACATTGACCTAATAGTTCTTAAATATTGTTTCTTGAAATTCCTATGTTACTTGTTAAAACTGTAATCCATGATAGATACATACATATTTTCAAGGATGACAAGCCAACCTCTTGTATTAATCATATGATTAATGGGTTAATAGGTTAGACTTGCAAAATCGATGAATGCCCTAGTTTTATACGCTTGTGTGTTTTTTTTGTTTGTTGTTTGCTTGACCTAGCTGCACTAAAATAATAATTCCCGTCACTCTGAATCAAATTACACCTTGAATTTTTTTGGGGGTTTACGACTCAGTAGGCTACAACTTTTTAGTTTATTTCTAAGGTTGGGGAAGAATCCTACCTAGTCTGATCGGGCGCTAAAGTGAATAAAAATTTGAAATCAACAAATTGTTTTTTTATTTTAGTTTTCACTTGCTTTGAATAGATGAAATTGAGAGTCCTATTTTTTGGTAACCAGATTGTCTCTTAGATGACCTCTCGGGTTTTTATAATGGCTCATGGAATCGTATATAGGAATCCATTGGTTAAGGCTTTGCATGCCATGATATTATTATTATGTTTGTTTATTTTAGTTTCAATAATATTGCATTTTATTTTCTTTGTGACTGGTGAAATTTGCAAAACTGATTTTGAAAATTAAATGAAACTAAGATTATCGAAATATGATTTACAAATAAACTAATGTCTTGCACTGTTTTGAACACATTGGGTTTGGTTTATACAGTATTTTGTTCCAAATACCCCCTTAAACAGTTTTTTAAGCTAATAAACACAATCATCTTTTGAAATAAGCTAACCCAAATATCATGACAATCAAATCATACTAAAATAGCATAAAAATCAAAACTTTAGAATACTTAATTCAACAAGCCAATACTCAAGATCAAATCTTTATATAAAAAACAATAAATGGTACCTTGAAAATGTGATTTCTTGGAATTAAGAGGTGTGACGTTGTTTTTTTATGGGTTAAAAATTAGGGATTTTTTGTGGGTATTTTTGAAATAGAATTAATTGTGTAATTGCATATCAAATTCATTGATTCCATTGTTTGGAGATGATTAAAGGGGTGTTTGATTTTAATTTAGTGACGTTTGCCGGAAAATGGATTATGTTGGGATGTTAGGTTGATGATTGATGGGTCGGGTCTTTTGGTTAATTTATTATGTGTGTTTGTTTTGGGTCAAGATTATAGCTTATTTGGATTTGGGCTCATATTTCAAAAGCTCACTTATTAGACCAAGACTACGAGACCAGTCTCATAACCCACCACTATAGGATATTAGTAGAAAACTTAATATAGATTAAGGACGTAAGTGTATGCTATAATATAAATTAGGATTAGACTAGAATTAGGTTTTGTTACTTGACTTGTAAGGTAATACAAGTAACTTATATCGGTTACCTAATGTTTTGTTACTGGAGGGGTTTCCCAACCGACTTAGGATAGGTATCTACCACCTCATCTCTATAAATAAAGGTGAGGTGGATGCTAGTTCTTAACATTCTTCTTACTTGAATTGTAAAGCTTTATTAGTTTAATAAATGGGTGTTTGAGGGTAATATCGTGTACTTATTGTTTATACTTTAGTCGATACCTTTATAGTCTTCTTGTTCTTCTTCGTTTGTCATCCAACATGGTTCATTGGATTTGCAACTTGTGATCGATCGACGTCATGGTTCTAGGTTCCATGTTCGACATCTTCGGGTTTGTTGCAGTTTTATTCAATGATTGGTATCAGAGCTACGGTTGGTAGTAGTCTTTGAGGGGTCATTACTAGTTCAAGACACGATTGAAAATTTGGCTTTTATTTGACGGGAAGTTGGAGGGTTAAAAAACAAGAAATAGAAGGTGGTTTATCACGTGAAGAAGGCAATCAAAGTGTCGTGAGGTGTTTTCTTAATGAAATGTGATTAAAACTTTTCTTTATTCACACATCATATACTACAAAGGTGGTGACAAACAAAAGGTTTTTTTGGTCAAAACGATTCGACTATTAGTTTAAAACTCGACTTTAGTAATCATATACTTGGTTTTAACATTCAAATTAAATGAAGGTTTTTGTTGTTGCTGGTTTTTCTTGTAGATAAAGTTTTGGAGTTGAGGTACTTGAGTTTCAAGATTATCAACTTGGTTACTTATTCGTGATCGAGGTTTAGGGTTTCTAATTAAATCGATTTGCAAGAAGGTATTTGTTTTCGCAGCAATGGATATATATCACACGGCTTGTAAGACTTATGGATAAAGTTGGTTAATAAACAACTTGATAAGGTTTTTTGCAAGGTAAAAAAAGAATGACTAGGTTTAACATCGAGAAATTCCATATGAAGAATAACTTTGGGTTATGGTAAATAAGGATGCGTGATTTAATGGTACATGAGGGATGCAATGTTGCATTAGAGGCATTACCCGTGGATATGGAAGAAGGTGAAAAGGTTGCTTAGATGAAGAAGGCATACATTACATTGATTCTAAGTTTGGGAGACCGGGTTTTATGAGAAATTACCAAGGAAACAATTGTTGTTAGAAACTAGACAAAGTTGACTAGTCTGTATATGACTATGTCCTTAGCAAACAAATTGTATATGAAAAAGAAGTTGCACACATAGTATATGAGTTTAGGTATGAAACTGGGTGATCGTATAGATGAGTTTAATAAGTTGATACTCGATTTGGCGAATATTAATATCAAGACTGTGAATGAGGATCAAGCACTTATGTTACTTACGTCGTTGTTACCATATTGTGAAAACTTTATGTAGACATTTTTGTATGGGAGGGAATCCTTGACAATGGAGGATGTTCTAGCAACTCTGAATTTAAGAGAGTTAAGAAAATAACCGAAGGCACAAAATAAGAATTTGGTGACGGGTAATATGTAAGGGGAATGTCATATCATTCATGTAAAGCTCAGTCTGGAGGAAGTTCACAGTTAAAGTCAATGGGTGGAACTGGTAAACTCAAGTGCTTCATATGTCATTCAGAAGGTCATCTAAAGAGAGTCTGTCAAATTAAGAAGTCAAGTGGGTCCGTTAGGAAAGGTAAGCATGAGTAGGATTCTGATTCTTCTGATGATGAGGGCAACACCTAACTTAGAGAAGCCTTGGTGGTATTCGATAATGATGAGATGACTGAATTGGTAATGGATTCAGGTGGTTCTTATCATAAGACACATAGGAGGGATTTCTTGTATAACTTTAAGGTTTTGGATGGTGGTTTGGTTTAGTTAGGTAATAACAGGACATGAACTATCAAAGGGATAAGGAAAGGGAAGATACAGTTGCATGATGGATCAAGCTTTATACTAGAAGATGTCAGGTATGTTTTAGAGTTAAGAAGAAGTTTGATTTTAGTGGGTACTTTTGAAAAAGAGGGTTATACTGTAAAGATGCAGATGGGTAGAGTCAATGTAATTAAAGGTTGTCGGGTTATGATAACTGGGATCAGGAAAAAGAACTATGTGTATACTTTTGAAGCAAAAGTGATGACTTTTGGTGTACAAAAGCATGTAGATTCAAAACAAGTTTGATTCAAGCAACTTAGTTCTAAACAAGTTGGGTTCAAACAACTTGGTCATAAACAAGTTGGGTTCAAACAACTTGTACCTAGTGCTAAAAAAAGTTCATGAAGTATAGGTTGATAAACATGTTTGGTTTGAGGTGGAACTTTAGGAAGCTTGAAGAAATTGTGAATGTGAGGTTTTTTAGGTCAGTAACGATGATGATGTAGTGACTCAAAGATGGTTAGAGTACAAGCAAATTGAAGAAAAGACAAACACGGGCTGCTTGGTAAAGGATCAGTGATGACATCAAATAACGTCACTTTTATAGCATCATTTATTCTATGATTCTTACCCATTTTGTATAATTATTGCATGAATTGATACTTAATTACTTAAAGTTGTTATTCTTAGCAATTATGGAGTAATTGGTGATGATATGCTAAAAGGCATACATTTTGGAGCTTAAATGAAGAGTTCGAGAAAGTCTGTTGATCTGACAGCAAATATGTCGTATTATTCTAGACCTATACGATGTATCAAAGACTTTGACAAATTAAAAGATCTTTACCTGACTTTAAAGAATACGCCGTATCTACATCAACGATACGTCGTATCCACGTCAATGATACACCATATATAATACTTTGGTCAACAAAGAAAAACCAACTGGTTTTACCTCAATACGCCGTATCCATAAGATACGGCGTATCCGTGCCTACACTTTACAGATAACCACAAAGGATTGATGACCCAATACAGCGTATCTTGAAGACTTAATACGCCGTATCGAAGGTTAAACACTAGAAGATTCTAAAAGATATCAATCGTGGTCCTTACTTCAAGAAATCTCTAATACGCCATATCCCATATCGCCCGATACGGCGTATCAAACTTTTTCCAGAATCTATAAATACAACCCTCTAAACTCAGTTTTAGGTATGCAAGTGAAGCCCTAAACTACCAAGTCGACTAGCAGATGAATAAAGGAGCATAGAAGGTCAGAAAAGAGCCTCAAGATCATAGGAAAACTCTTGTAATCTCCGCACAACCCAATACGCGCTCGGTTAAGGTTTCTTTATTTTAATCGTTCATATATGAAACTGTGTATATTTTTACAATGACTATCGGCTGATGCCTTTAGGTATCAACCATGTTTATGAAAGTTTAATGTTTGGTTTGTTTATATCAATTTCTTAATTTATCATTGATTGTTGATTATGTTTATCAATTTATACTCGTTTATGTGCTTAAATATGCGACTTATCATTCAACTGGGTCTAGTCCAACATATCTAATGCGCTGCAACTTCGATGTTGTGTAGGCGTAGGCTAAGAGTCTAAGATAGCTCTCCATATCTGCAAGTAAGTTAGTAAAGTCTCGATGAGCTAGGGTTTAGTAAGATCATCATTATTAATCTCCTAAGATAGATTATAATCAACAAAAGGTTGCTTTATGCATATGCGTTTAATTGCGACAGAATTAGCATGTCTAGGTTTTTGGAATAAGTACCGCCTAAATCTAGGAATGATATACCCTTTCGAGATAAGACAATCATTGCACTAATAAACAAAACCTACATTTTATTGGATTATTCATGGTTGATATGTATTCCTTACATTAGTTCTTGACCGCTCATCTATCATTTGTTTATCTTCTTGTGTGTGTTTATTGCTTTACTTGTCATCAAAACCCTAGGTTAGAAAACCAAAACTCATGCCAGACTCTCAGACTGAAACCCCCCTCTACACATTAGGATTAGGATTAACCTAGAATTAACATAGATTAGACATTTAGAACTAACTTAATTAACTAAAATACTGATAGAACTAAGAATTAACGCTCTCGCTTTTAGTGATCAACATCCTACTTACTAACGAAGCTACAACTGATCAGGTACACTGCCCGTTAGTGTTGTTTTTAGGTAAAGTCAGCAAAATATAAATAGTAAAACTTGATAATAATATTACCTACGCACAATGACACATCAAGTTTTTAGCGCCGCTGTCGGGGAGTGAAGTTGTTTAATTCTTGTTTTTATTAGTGTTTTAGTTTAGATATAGTTTAGTTTGGATTAATTTGCATATTTGTGTGTTTGTTTTCTGCATTGTATATTTTACATATTTGAGTGTTTGTGTGATTTTCTGCATTATTAAAGTCTACAGTAATTTTCTGAGTCAAATACTCAATACGGCGTATTCATATACGTAGTTTCTAGTAGTTTTTGTGTTTGCTTGATTTTGGGTGTTTGGTTTATTTTCTGCATTGTATATTTTACATATTTGAGTGTTTGTGTGATTTTCTGCATTATTAAAGTCTACAGTAATTTTCTGAGTCAAATACTCAATACGGCGTATTCATATCTTTTGGATACGACGTATAATTTTTTCTAAACCAATACAACGTATTAGACTTTAATCATCATTACGGCGTATTCGGTTTAACTGAATACGGCGTATTGATCTATTTGAGCTTTTTCTGTGTTCATAGCAAACTTATTACAGGAAATGGACTACCTTAACATCAGCATGGAAGAGTACATTCAACTTATGGCTAATAAAGCTCATAAGCGCAGTCATATGTTTGATTAGGAAACTGCTACGTACGGTAAGATTTATGATGATATTGACCTCTTCAAAGATTCTGAAGCAGATTTCTCAGCTATCGTCTACAATGATGCATTGGCATCTGACCTGAAAGTCTCGTCTGAACCCACTGTAAGTCCTCATAACGCCATTAAAGCTGATTTTGATTTTACGATATCATTTTTCGAATCTGATGATGAAGATTACACATTTATATACGACAAAAATTCATCTTTTATAAGTTAATATCTGTCAACAATTTAAAATCGGATACGGGTAATGATATTGATGAAATCAATGTCAAATTACCCTCGAAGGACATTTCTATCAAACCATTGGATAATGTTATCAATGTTAATGTTGACACTTATTCCCAAAAGTTTGATAAAACCATTGAAACAAATCATGACACACCAAGTAAATCTTTCGCTACAAAAGATTTTGTTATAATGATTAACGTCATGATTCAAAAATGTTTTCACAGAGGGATGCCATTAATTTTTATTATTAAAAATTTATATGTGCCATTTGACATCCCGTTCGACCCTAAGTTGTTTTATAAGGATAGGATAAAACTAGGGCAAGTCTAACTTAAAGACTTTTTTGTAAATAAAAGTGCTTGCCGGGACACAACTCAGAATGTATTTTCATTTTTTTATCGAGTCTGTCTTCCCAGACCTTCTATACGGTGTATCCAATCTCAAAGGATACGGCGTATTGATTGTCTGGATGTTATCTAGTCCTTTATTTTCTGCATTTAAAACATTATTGTCAGATTGTCTATACGGCGTATTCATTATATGATACTACGTATTTGACAATCTGACCCGTACCTCAGATACTTTCTACAGGTCTCTATACGGCGTATCCTGGTTTTAGGATACGATGTATAGACTTCCTGTATAGTTTTTTGTTTTTGTTTTTATTTTCTAAATGTTGATTATCCGAGATAGAATTGCATTGTTTTTCCTATATCTTATACAGGACCAGACTGAACAAAAATGGCGACTTTGGTGGAGTATTTATATTATGGAATTCAGTGTGTTGTAGTCATGCTAGGATTCAATCCCACATTTACAACACATATTTTTGCTCATAAACGCAACATAAAGGATCATACCGAGCAAATCCCAAGGGAGTTTCTTGTTCTAATTCCTTTAATTTCCCGTTTTTAATATTTTATTTATACAACAAGGGCGTTGTATACTTCAAATAGGGGGAGGAAAATTAAACACCTACTTGTCCATATTTTCATAATAAAATGCTTAATTTATGCCTAAATTAAAAAAAAATCAAACATACTTTTGTGAAATTATTAGTTACATAACCCACACATATAACCCTTGTTAGATATTGTGAGAATTTAGCCTTATCCGTTTCTAAATGTTTACCTAAATTCTACAAAATTATGAGTGTGCCGGTGATGTTGTTGACTTTAGTACTTGGCTTGGTATATCTATTCGAGACCATAATAATAATTACTATTTTAAATAGATGGAGTGACATTTTATAAATTAGTAAATTTCTAGGATTACACCCAAAAATCCTATACATGGTGTAATACTACCTCACTACACTGGTTAGTTAACCCTGTATAAACCCTTTTGTTTACTCTCATTTTAAGAGTAAGATTCCAAAAAAAAACCTGTTGAGCCATTCCATTCTTTTTCTTACACCAAATATTTATTTTCGTTACACCTTTACATCTTAGCATACCCTATTAGATTAAGTGTTGGGAATTAAACTT
>BQNB010145456.1:0-16715 GCA_026074375.1 Tanacetum coccineum
AAGTGTAATTGCAAAATCAGTCCTTTTTGTAATACAAGTATGAGGGGTTGGCAGGAATGCCTCCTCTACTTGTATTTTAACTAAATTGCAAATTCAGCCCTTGTCTTTGTTTCCTTTGTATTATAACTTTGGGAATTGGCAATTACAGTCCCTCAAGTTATATTTTTCCTTGCTTTGACTTTCTTTTGACTTTGACTTTGTCGGGGTTGACTTTGACTTTGATTGTTTGACTTTTTTGTTGACTTTTTGACTTGGATTTGGCTTTGATTTGGCTTCACACTTTTCCATTCCGTGCTCAGTTTTGTCGTTTTTGGCTTTGTTTTTCGTCCTTTTGTGAAAATCCGTTTCCTACACAACACAAATGCAAAACAAACATATATTTGGCAGTTTTTGGTCATTTAGGCTCGTTTTAGTGGATATAAAATATGTGTAATTAAGCACATATTACAAACCTTGTAAAGGGTTAGTTGTATTGAATAGATTCAACACAACTATGCTTAGAAACTTTGTTGATACTAAGAGTATGCGGAATCTACTCTTTAGTATCTAGAAGTAAAGCAATGGAATAGTAACAATGATGCAGTTGAATGAACAATGAACATTAACTAAAAAGCTTCAATATTATTATGATAAATAATACGAGTACTCTGTCTAGTACTAGGGTTTACAACCTTGAAGCTATGAATATGTCTGTCGAGATGTGTTTATAACCAAAACCTAGGATCTCCTTTTATACACCAAGGAGTCCTTTACAAGATAACTACAAATCTTCTAAACTTATATAAGATATCTACGTATCTTCTAAATATATAAGATATACATTAAATCACTCCATACATATCACTTCACACGTCTTTGACAATCTTATAGCAGTTGTAATCTTCATGCAACAGTACTAAGTCTTCTAGTAGTATTAAGTTTAGTACTAGTAGTACTAACTTTCTTTTGGCAGTACTAACCAGTTAGTACTAGTAGTTATATGATGAGCAGTACTAGGTTCTTAAACTAGAAGTTTAAAGATTTATTCCCAACAATCCTCCCCTAAACTTGTGATTTACCTTCAAATCTCAAGTTTCTTCTGAATCAAATCTTCTAGTTTGCACTACTAAGGATGCTTCCAAACATATTATTGTCTAGGCCTATTTGCTAGTATGAAGATTTTCTATAAAAGCTCATCTGCCATCTTAGAATATTGATCCACTCTCAGCTTGTTGCACAACATCAAAGTCATAAGTGCTGTTGTTAGTGGATAATCCTTCTCAACTAGCATAAAAATGTCATGTCCTCTTTTTGTAGACACATGATGAACACCACATGTAGCATATAACCACAATTTCAGAGGATCATACATATATCTTTGCAGCTTCCAGTGAGTATCAGTGTCATCTAGTTTAAATAACCTCTTAAGTTCAACCTATAGTTCTTTCTCTTTATCATCTATAAGTCCTTGTGAGTTGAATCTTTCTTTAACTAAACTTTAAAGTTTGTCCAGATCCTCCCTGTCAAAATTCTTAAGCATATCTTAAAAAAATTGATATACCTTAGTGTGAGTGCCTACTCTGATTATTTTCCAAAATTTCATAGTATCTTTAGAGTGAACTTCCCAATCAATGATTGGGTACTTGATTTACAGTGCTTCAATATGCATTCCTTCTTCTGGAACTATATGCATCATTTGTTGTAGCTATTCTTGAGAAAGTTCATCTGCTTTTGGTTCTTCACTTGGTTGTTCTTGAACTGACTCTGAAGCTTCTGTAGTCTTTTGTGTTTTAGCATGTTCTTCTACAACATATTGACCTGCTCTTTTTAGTCTTCCTTTAGTTTTCTTTTCACTATCTTTTTCCTTTTCAGAATCCATGGATACAAAGGATTGAATTTGATCCCATACTCTTTTAAATATAGGTCTTATTTCTTCATAACTCATTCCCTTGAAGTGACTCATCTTGTATCCACCTTGATTCTTCATATACATGCACATGTTCTTTCTGACTTCAGCTATAGAGAAAGGTCTATTATAAAGAGTATGGTATCTTAATATAGAAGGATCACTCCAATCAATATCATGAGCTTCTTTAGCTACAACTTCTTCTCTTTTATCCAACTGCCTTTGTAATTCAAAAGCTGTTTCAAAGTCAAACCTTTCTTGTTCCTGTTCTGCCTTAAGTCTAGCTTCTTGTTCAGCATTAAATCTAGCTTGTTCCTCCTCAAATACCTTCTTAGCTAATTCCTCATTAACACTCATTTGAACTTGAACCCTTTTCTTGATTTTCTTTGATGCCTCAGATTCTTGCATAATGGCTTTTCCTTTATCCTTTGCTTTTGATGCACTCCTCCTAATATAGACTAGTGTTTCAGCACCACTAATGTCTTCAGCAGTAGAAACTCTTAGAGGCTAATAGTACTAATGGAAACACTAGCAGTGGTAACTGCTGCATCATCAGTACTAACTGCTATATTGGCAATACTAATCTCCAGCCCAGCAATGGTAATAGGTATACTGGCAGTGGTAAATCCTTCAACAGTACTAACATCAAAATCATAATCCATATCATGCTGAGGTTGTACCAATGAGATTATGGGATCTGTATCAATATCAGAGATCTTCCTCCCCTGTTTGGAAGAATCCTCTACAGCATCTTCATCCTTTGAAATAACAATCCTATCCCTTCTCCTAGCTTTGCCTATCTTGACATTTTTCTCTAACTTTTTCACTTTTAAGATGAGTCTTGTAAGAGCAGTACTATAAGTCTTTTTTGTCTGCTACAAGTCCTTCTCCAAAACTCCAATTTTCTCTGTCAACTTAGTAACCAAATCCATCAATTCATGTTGTTGCATACTGCCCTCATCACGTCCAAGTGAGTGAACACTATGGAAAGGTGATTCATGGGGCATTGGAGTAGCCTCCTCAGTAGGTGTGATGGGTGGTTGTGAGGTGGATGGGGCAATGATTGATGTGTGATGGTATGATAAGGATGGTGAAGATGCTATCTTGGAAGGGGATGTCTCAAGAGTGGTTTGGATAGATGGTTCTTCACCCTGAGGCTGAATTAGCATTGTGTCAAACAATGGAGTAATCACCCCAGAATATCCCTTGGAGACTCTCTTCATGTTGCTGAACAGTTTGTGTGTAATGGAAGAAGTAGGATAGGTTCTTGTATGGGGGAAAATAAGTCTTTGGTGTTTGTTCAAAAAGATTTGTATGAATCGAGGATACATCAAAAACTTGTGTGTGCTATCCAAATTCTTTACCATGGCATCAAAAATGAATTTTGAAAAATTAAAAGTCATGTTTGTTGCCAGGAATATGATAGCAGTAGCTATGTTGCTACTAAACTGCTCCCAAGCAGTCTTCTTAAGACTCAAGCAGTGGAGTATGGTATGAATGAAAAACTTCCACTGTGGGAAAAAGTTTCCCTTTTGAAAATTAAGACTATCAGAAGTAGTTACATACCATATAAGAGCCAATTGCTCAAAGATTTCTACAGTAAGAAGAGAGGGAATGCATTCAGAATCTTCAAGCTTGAGATGCCTTCTAATGGAGCCCTCTGAAATTATTATCTTGACCTTTCTATCAATGGTTGCTGTAATACCCAATACTCCATCATCAATCGTGCATAAAGCAGCAGTTTGCCAAAATTGGTCAATAAGAGAAGTATAAATGGTTGGACTTGCAGTGAGGGCATAGTGGATGTGACTTGCAGAGATAAAATCAATGATTTCATGAAGCCCCTCACTTCCTTCTGACTTCTCTAAGTATGCAACCATGTTGTGCTTATCGCAAAATTCTAAATTCGCCATTAGATGAAGATAAAGTTAATTAAGGTTATGGGATATGATCGTGGGAGAGAGTATAAGTGTTTGGTAGAGGTAATTGAGATATGAGAGAGTTTTTAAGGTTTTAAATTGCACCGACTGAATAAGATTTATACTTATCTTGAAGAAATCTTATGTTTATATAGAAAGATCTTGAATTCCCCAATTAGTCAAACCAATAGACGAAGTTGTTGGCAAAAATTTCACAACGGCTATATTTAGAGAAGGAAATTCTGTTATGGCTCAAATAGTACTAACGGTCACCCAGCAGTACTAATATTAGCCTAGCAGTACTAACTCTAAGCCCAGCAGTACTAAAATATGACTATCAGTACTAAGTAATGCCCAGCAGTACTAAGTAATGCCCAGCAGTACTAACATTGAGATACCAGTATTATCCTCAATTTCGTCCAAAGAGGATTTCCATCACCAAATATTGACTCTCACAATCTCTCTTTCTGTTTTTATGCTCACACAATATCTCTTAATTCTTTTTGCTCACCAATTCACTCTTTCTGTTTTTATCACACAACTCTCTTTCTGTTTTTCAGCTCACTTAATCTCTCTATTCTTTTTCTCACCAATTCAGACAATTTTGTACAATTTGCCATCAATTCCAATAGTTTTAGACTGTCCTCCCCACTTCCAAGTGTGTAACCTCTTGAGAGAGGTGGATCATTGGACTATTTAGATGTAGTCTCAAACCTAGTTTGAGCATCTACACCCCCCAATATGGTATCTTGGCACCTGGGACCACTACCTAAATTAATTCCTTAAGAACTTGATCCATTAAGTGTTGCCATGGATTGGGTCTTATTGATGTTACCACTGTCCTGCTCTGCTTCTAAGCTAGAAGCAATAGTGGCAGCCCTTTCCATTCTGTCACCCAACTCCTTATGGACAACCTCATCACCAACCTTTATAGGGGGACCACTAGACTGAGGTATCTTGGTGTCCCGACCTCTTTTGACATGCCTAGATGTTTTTGATTCTTTTTAAACCACTTTTGATATTACATGTCCTTTCATCCATGCTTGACTGCATATTGACATAAGTAGCCTCCCCTCAAACAATACTTCAGAGGTGAAGCATTCAACATTAGGTATTCAATATGCTTTACCTGCAAGTGTTGGTCCAAAACCAAGAATACACAATCCAAAGTATTTTCTTTTTGACAGTATTAATTATGACTAACAATTTTAACAAGCAGTCTTAAGTATAAATAGCATTACTAATTATACTTAGCAGTACTAATGGATACAACTAACAGTACTAATCCTGTACAAAACTTTACAAAGACATAAAGAGATTTAAACATTAAGCATTCCAATACTTAAGACCAAGTACTGAAACCTTCTTGAAAACGAAACCTTTTGTAAGAAGATCTGCAACATTATGATCAGTATGAATTTTAACCATTTGAATTAACTTTTTAGCATTGCAATCTCTTATAAAATGATGTCTAATCTCTATATGTTTTGTTTTTAGGGGGGGGGGGGGATTGTTGACACAGGATTTTTAATAATGCAAATAGTACTGTTATTGTCAATATTAATGACAGTATTCATGAAATTATACCCATAATCCAACAATTGATTTTGAATCCAAAGTACTTATCTACAGCAACTACGCAGCCACATATTCAGCTTCAGTTTTAGAGGTAGCAACTACAGTTTGCTTCTTGCACTACCAAGATATCAACCTGTTTCCTAAAAAATGACAACCTCTAGTTGTTGACTTCCTATCTTAAGTGGCTCCAGCATAGTCACTATCAATATAAGCAACTAGTTCAAATGGAGAATCCCTAGAATACCAAAGGCCTAAAGTTGGTTTGCCTTTCAAATATCTAAAAATTCTCTTGACTACTAAGAGATGTGATGTCTTTGGTGTAACTTGAAATCTGGCACATGCACATACTGCAAACATGATATCTGGCCTAGATGCTTATAGATACATCAAAAGAACCAATCATAGATTATAAGAGTTTGTACATCAACACCATCATCATCTTCATTTTGACTTAATGGACTTTTCCAAATCAACTGGAGTAGAAGCACACTTCACATCAGTATAGTTGAATTTCTTCAAAATCTCAACTACATATTTATCCTGGCTGATAAATATTCCTTCTTCCTTATGCTGTACTTGTAATCCTAGAAAGAAAGTAAGTTCTCCCATAGAACTCATCTAAAACTTATCCTTCATAAGCTTCTTAAATCCAGTACACAGTGCCTTGTTTGTAAAGCCAAAGATAATGTCATCAACATAAACCTGTACAAGCAAAATAATGTCTGATCTATTTTCCCTCTTTTAAATCTATTTCCCAAAAGATAGTTAGCCAAGGTTTCATACCATGCTCTTGGTGCTTGATGCAACCCATAAAGTGCCTTGACCACCTTGTAAACTTTGTCTGGATGGTTAGGATCTTTAAATCCTAGTGTGTTGGTTACATTAACCTCGTTCTCAATTAGTTCCTATAGATTGCACCTTTCACATCATTTGATTATTACCAGAAAACCCATAAAAGAAGCATAGGCCAAAAACAATCTTTTTTAAAGGCATCACAAAAACAATCTTATTGCCTCAATTCTTGCCACAGAAGCAAAAACTTCTTCATAGTCTATACCTTCTTCTTGTCTATGACCATGTGCAAACCAACTTGCTTTATCCGCTAACTCATAATCCACTCTTTCATCTTTCTTGTTTCTACAAATACCCATTTATTCCAATGGCCCTCTTTCCAATAGGAAATCCATAAGTATCCAAACCTGTTTGAATTGCAGAAGTTCTTCCTGCATTGCTTCCACCCAAGATGAATCAGATAGAGCTTTAGTAATGCTTGTGGGTTCAATTTGTGATAAGAAACAAGCATATAAACAAGTATTCAGGGTATCATGTATTTTTTGTTCATATACAACACTGAGAAACCCTTGTTTAGAAGTAGATTTTGTCATTATTTTTGTCTGAACAGATGACTTCACATCACCAATCACATTTTCAATTGAGTGATCTTTATGAATTCTTTTATTGGGAGTGGTTGGAACTATATAGGAATTTATGATGTTCCCCAAATCAACTTCTGTTCATCTTCATCACTGAAGACTCAACATGATGGCTTTAAGTGGTATGATAGCTCCATTCGTTTAAACATGTCTTTAGGGCTATCTAGATCATATGAACTAGCAGTATTAACTGATGGATCAACAGTATTAAGTTTAAAACGACCAGTATTAACTTCAGGACTGGCAGTATTAACATGTTGTCCAGCAGTATTAACTTCCTTAGGACTGCTATCATCTTCAGACTTATCTTTTTCATCATTCTCATTATCTGGACCATCTTCAACCTGCTTTTGATCATCAGCAGCAGATTTTGGTTCACCATTACCAACATCCTTGGAAGGTGAATCAAAGTATGAAGCATCTTTCCAAATTGGCATCACAATGCAATCTTGACTGATTTCTTCTTTCTGTGTAGATGTACCTGCATTAAGTTCTCTTTGTGTACCTGCAGATTCATTAGTGATTGTACCTGCAGCTACTGGTACATAATTCATAGATTGGGTTAGAGAATCAATATCAAATAGCCACTTTGGACCATTCCCTTCTATCATAGGCTTATTCTCTAAAAACCCAATATGCAAGTTTTCTTCTACCCTCCTGGTTCTAGTATTGTATACCCTAAAAGCTTTACTACTCAAAGAATATCCAACAAAGAAACCTTTATCACTTTTGCCATCAAACTTGCCTAAAATGTCTAAAGTATTAAGAATGGCAACATGAGATCTAAATGGTCTCATAAAGCTTAGAGTTGGTTTAAAACCTTTAAAAAGTTCATAAGGTGTCTTGTTATGAGGATTGACTACTAAGACCCTATTATGTACATAGCAAGTAGTACTAACGGCTTCAGCCCAAAATATGGTAGGTAACTTAGAATCAGCTAACATTGTTCTAGCAGCCTCAATTAGTGTCCTATTCCTCCTCTCAGCCACACCATTTTGCTGAGGAGTCCTGGCTACACTGTATTCCCTCTTAATACATTTTTCTCTGCAAAAATCATCCATAACTTTATTCTTAAACTTTGTTCCATTATCACACCTGATTATTTTCACTTTCTTATCCACTAGGTTTTCTATTTCTTTGATAAAATTTTTAAGAATCTTACTGGTTTCATCCTTAGATGCTAAAAAGAAAACCCATGTAAACCTGCTATAATCATCAGTGACTACTATGCAATACTTCTTATGCATTAAACTACTCACAAAAGTTGGACCAAACATATCCATATGAAGCATAAACAAAGGCATGGTAATTGGATTCAGAACTTTGGACTTACAAGAAGCTCTGTGTTGCTTCCCTTTAAGACAAGCAACACAGTTTTGGTCATTTTCAAAACATTTCGTAGGCAATCCTCTTACAAGGTTATCCTTAACAAGCTTGTTTATGTTCTTAAAATTAATGTGACCAAGTCTCTTATGCCAGAGCATTGATTCATCTGATGTAGCCTTTGCAACAAGACAAGTTAAACTCTCTTTAGAAACAATGTTCTTCATATCAAAACTATACATATTGTATTTTCAAGGAATTTTAAGAAGTATCTGAGTTTCATCAAGCAACTTAAAATTAGGAGATAAGACAAGACATTCAGTGTCAGTAAAAAGGACATAGTTCTTTTTGTCACACATCTGTGAGACACTAAAAAGATTGAATTTTAACTCATTGACAAAGTATACATCTTCAAAATCAAGAATATCAGTTTTAAGTGTTCCTTAACCAGAAATTCTACCACCATGTGCTCCTCCCCCAAATGTAACATAACCTCCATCAAATTCCTTGAAATCTGAGAGATAAGCTATGTTCCCAGTCATGTGCCTTAAGCATCCACTGTCAACAAATCTTGGGTCATCTTGTTGTGGCTTGCCCTGCACACATAAAAATAAGGAAATTAGATTCCTTTGGGGACCCAAGCCATCACTGACTTGGATCTGCCTTATGCATCAATATAATTATGTTTCTTTAAAGTGATTGATGCACTATCAGGTTTGGTAGGTCTCCAAACCCAACATGCTGAGGCCTTTACAGCATTTTCCTGATTAACCCTAACAGCATTAACAACTGCAGAATTTGGCCTAGCAGTTTTAACTGCTTTTGGCCTAGCAGTATTAACTGCTTGTGCCTTGGCAGTATTAACTTTTTGGGTAAACCTTTTGTTGGTTAATACTGTTTTTGGTTGAAAGGGCCTTTTTATAGTTGATTGTGCTGATTTTGAAAAACATGACATTGGATTAGCACTATAAACTGTAGATTTGGGATGAGCAGTATTAACTGTCCTGGCAGTATTAAATGGTTTTAGGCCAGTTTTCATTAAAACTGCTCTTGGAACCATGTTCCTTTGAGCATTAGGGTGAGTCCTATTGGTAGTATAGTTGTAGTTCACCCTGTTATAATTATTCCCATATACCATCCTTTCTCTTTGATGGTATTTACAATGAGCCTGCACATGATCAAAACTCCCACAAATAAAGCAAGCTTTGTTATACATCACAAAATCACTTCCTAGTTGATTGGACTTCTGTCCATTCCAATTTCTTTGATTCCCCCTAGGAGTTTGTGATCTATACATCTCAGCATACCTAACTGACTTTTTAACTGATTTTTTTTTATTTTTAGGTTTGACAAACTCTACCTTTTTATCAACAGGAAAAATAGTTTCTTTATCAACATTAAGTGAAGACTCAACAAAGCTACTTGTGTCTTTTGATACTTGTTCTTTTACCAAAGAGTCATCAGAATTTTCCTTAGAATCATCTGATTTTTTTATCACAAACAACATTAGACTCTTGCTTACTAACCTCAGAACCATAAGCTTTGAATTCAGGCTCTTTGAATTCATCAAGACCAGAATAAGACAAATCAAGTTTTTTAGGTCGATTATAGATTAAAGGATGAGGTGGAGGAACTGCATTATACCCCAAACCCTTTTTACTTTTGTCAGTTATCTGTGTCCCTAACAACTTGTCTAGGTCTTTTGAGGCTTTATCAAAATTTTAAATTTTAAATTCAATGCCCTCTTTTTCTTGCTTAACTTTTTCAAACTCACTTTTAAGTACATTTATTTCATAATCTTTGCAAGCTACTTCTCTTTTAAGAACTACAACTTCTTTACTAAAAAGAACCTCATTCTTTCTATATGTGATAAGTTGTTCTTCTACAGTTGCTAAACTTCTTTTATAAGTAGCTGCTGTAAATTCAGTTTGATTAAGCTTAAAAATCAAACCATCACACTGTTTCTTAAGAGTTTCATAGTTTTTCAGACAAGTTTTAGAGCAAGTTTTATCATTGTATACCTCAGAGTCTAAAAACACCATTAGAGCCATGTTTGTCTGAACCTGTTCTTCTGCCATATCACTCAAGTCAAAACCTACACCATCTATAGCCAACATTGCCTTTGAAGATGTGTCTTCATTGTTTCCATGCTTCTTAGTGTTGTCTTGATTTCTGAAGTGGCTCTCTTTGTTCCTTGATGCTCTACACTCCCTGGTAAAGTGTCCCACCTTGTGACAGTTGAAACACTCTACCTTGGATTTATCATACCCATCAGTATCATTAGCATTAATGAAAATTTTCTTGCCTGTCCTCTGATAGTACCTCTTTGCCCTCATACTTAGCAGAGAGAGCTGCCACTTCAAATCTATTGCTTCCATACTATCTTCATGAATTTGCTCTAAGTCCTACTGTAGGATATTAGAACCATTGGGATTCTCAATCATGAAAGCATACACAACATTATCACTAAAGCTAGCAGTACTAACTTGAGAACTAGCAGTGTTAACATTAGGGCTAACAGTACTAACTTCAAATGCAGGTTTAGCAGTATTAACATCATTAGTATTGCTAGTGCTTGGAGCAGTCATAAAGGCCAAGTTTTGAGCACCACCACTTGCACCAACAGATTTCTTTACACTTTGTTCAACAATCTTGAAGTTGTTGTACAAATCATCGATGTTCATTGTTTCAATTTCAGCCTTATTCTTCCAGACTACAAAATGAGTATTCCACTTAGGAGGCAAGCTGTTCAAAAAATTTGAATTTAAGTCTTCTTGAGCGATGACCACACCCAAAATTGCAAGCCTACTAACAATCTTCTAGAGCCTGTTAAAAATAGAGTCAAGAGACTCTGTGCTTGATGCACTAAAATTTTCATATTGTTGCTTCAAAAGTGTCTTCTGTGTTTTCTTAGTGGCTTCATTACCTCCAAATCATGTTTCGATAGCAGCAAACATTGTTTTAGCATTAGTGTACTGACTAAAAGTAAGTTGATGTTCATTAGGAAGAGCCATGAGTAGCAAGCTTGTATCCTTCACATCATTCTTCTTGTTGGTCTTTTCTTCAGCACTTACAGGTACTGACATCTTTGTAACTGAAGTACCATTCTCTTGTGTTGTTTGTGGTATAGACACCCATGAGTTACCATTCTCTATGACCTCCCATAAAGCATAGTCTTGTACCTGGAAGTATTGCTTGATTCTTATCACCCATATCTCATACTCACCAAGTTTGAGTATGGGTAGCTTAGCAGTCGTATTCCTCTATGCAGATTTGAATTCCATAACTTCTAGATCAAAGTTTCAGAACACGTGGCTCTGATACCACTTGTTGATCCCAACTAGATCTTGCAAACCTTGTAAAAGGGTTAGTTGTATTAAATAGATTCAAGACAACCATGCTTATAAACTTTGTTGATACTAAGAGTATGCGGAATCTACTATTTAGTATTTATAAGAATATGAATGTAATAGTAAACTGTGATGCAGTAGAATGAACAATGAATATAACCAAACGCTCTAATATTATTAGATCAATAATACGAGTACTCTTCACTAGTACTAGGGTTTACAACCTTGAAGCTTTTCTAAATCGACTTGACAACTATGAAATCTTATTTTTCAACTAATGCCCTAGAGCCTCCTTTTATAGACTAAGGAGTCCTAGTCGACTTACAACATATACTATAGATAAACATAAACTTATAGAATATTCTGATACAATCTATTCTATAATTATCTTCTAATCTTCATCTCCAAGTAATCCTTATCTTCTGGCAATCCTTATCTTCTTTTAGCAGTATTAATCTTCTCTGGCAGTATTAAGTTTAGTACTAGCAGTACTAACTTTTCTTCTGGCAGTACTAACCCAGTTAGTACTGTTAGTTATATCTTTAGCAGTATTAAGTTCTTGAACTAATCTTGTGAAGATTTATTCCCAACATTGTTGAGTGAATTCATAGGTTTATAAAATGTATAATGTAGGACCTCAAGATTTCCCCATGATAATGTAACAGATGCAAACATCATAAAATGTAATTACGTTTTCCTAAGATCATGACACTGAAGCCCGACATGTATGAAATGCAATTATAAATTACAAACATTGCCCATGGTGATGTTCTAACCCGTACCATCCTATGTCCGAAATGGTATACGTTCGTTATCCGGAAAACATGCACAGTGAGTATGACTCACCCGAACGGGGATGTCAATCCCAAATAGATCTATTTATAACATTCGCGCTTACAACAGTAATTGACAGTTCATAATAATGCGCTCAGAGGGTTATCGCTACTTAGGCAAACACGTAATCGTAAATGAGAAAATGTCCACTTGCGTCCAATTGTAAAACATGCATATGTTTCTCACCCAAAGCTTGTAAATCATTATAAAATATAAAACGTAGGGCTATGAACTCACCTCGAGTGAATTGAACAATCAACAATGTACACCACAACAGATAATGCGTCACGATAATGACCGAATACAACCTAATCAAGTATAGGTCGTATAAGTTCTAAGCACTTTGAATAACTACTACCAAATATAATTCTATATAGCTACATCACCATCTAATCATTTTAGTGAAATCATATTTATAAAGTAAATACGTTTATAAATATCTCTTTAGTGAAAACAACGTAACTTTATCGTTTTAAGCCCGTTTCTTACGTTTCTTATGTCGACGCTTTCGTATTAAGACGAGTTATCAAAATATTACATTTCCATATTTTTAGTCCCCTAGTGAATAGTGATTTTTACTGTTCATGACAGCTTATAAATTTATTTTGATAAATTTTGTTATCGTAAAACCCGTAAATGTCGTAATTTATTTGTTTTAACTCCATTTTAGTGATTCTTTTGAGTACGTCTTAGTATTTAAAAGTTTTATCAAATTAATGATGTTTTCAAAATGTTCATGTCTGATACGAACATTAACTTTTATAAAAATAGTTTTATAAAAGTATTTATTGTCGTAAACTCGCGTAATTCATAACTCCTTCGTTATTAATCTTAAAATTATGATTATTTTTGTTTTGAAATCCTAAAATTATGTACTAACTGATAAAAATATGTTTACATTTTCATTAGATGTGAATAGTAATTTGTTTTTATAAATTTTCTTTTATAAACGCGTTTAATTAATGTATAACTTAAAATTAGCGTATCTCCTTCGTTATAAATCAGTTTTTCGAGTTCTCTACATGACCACGATCCTTGTGACATGTAGTATTTTATAAAATCATAAAATAGATTCCCTAAAATTCTAATTCTAACAATCCACATTTTTAAATTTATCAAAATGTGTTTAAAAGTAGTTTTTATAACTTTTTAGTTTAACCACTTTGTTGCAAGTCCTTTATAACCATTTATATCACATGTATTACATTATTAGGGTCTCTAGTCCATGATTCGTCCATATATTGTCCAAGAATCACAAGATCAATAAGTTTACATACTCATTTGTTTATGAACTTTTATATATATACTTTTTAGGTATCTTGTTTATATATACATTTTATACATAAACCACACATGTACAATACTTATACATCCATTATAACATGATATAAACATTCATATATCATATGTAAAAGTTTACCAAACCATAAACAAGTGTAAAAATCCATTTTTACAAGTAAATAAGTCCTTAGATGGTGATTAACTACATAAACATCATATATGCATAAAATCGCAAAAGTAAAGCGATTAAGATTTTTAGATAACCTTAATATGAAGTGTGGTGATAAACAACACAATCTAAACCCTAGTTGAGATGACAAACCCAAGCTTGCAGTACCAAGAAAATCCTAGTGTTTTCCAAAGAAACCCTAACTCCTTTTCTTGCTTTAACACTTGTAGATGCTTAACCAAGCCTTCTAAACACCTTAGGTTATATTAGAAATGATGTAGGAATGTGTGTAAATGTTGTAAATAAATTTTTGTATAGATTTGGTGGTGCTTTTATGTATGTCGTGGGTAAGAGAGCCAAAAAGGGAGAGGATTTTGTGTTTTTACTTAGCAAATAAAGAGTGTATGTGTTTACTTGCACTTTCTAAGGCATTATATACCCTAAGAGTAGTCAAATATGGTCATAGTAAAGGCTTGGTCAAAAAAAACATAAGGCTTTATTAGTTGGTGATGTACAATGTCTAGTTGCTCATATGTGTGCACTTGGTTCCTAAAAAGAGAGATCATCCCATGAAATTAAGGAATATGTCTTGCAATAGATATTTTCTTTGGTTCCACCATCTTGAATCCAGCCATATATGTATATATGTGATGATTTGTTTTGTAATTTTTGAGCATTGGGTATAATTGTGGGTATTTGTTGAAGCGTAGGAAAGTTTTGGTGGTTCCGGGTATGCCTAAACGTATTTTATTGCGAAACGTAAACACTTTACGCAACCAACAAAAATAAAATGGACAAAGTTAATAATTATCCTCAAAATAATTACTTAACACTTCCTTGATGTAAACATTTAATTGTTTGATGCCCGTTTACATTGAACGATAAGTTTTAGCTTACGCGATTTAACTTAACGATTACGATTTAAAAGCAAACACGTACAATACTAAAAATACATAGTGACTTTATTGACGTCGTAAATGACCCTAAAAGACGAGGTGTTATAGTCTTCCCCTGTTAAATGAGCATTGTCCTCAAGGCTTACGATGCGGTACATGACGATGGCGCGCTCTTTGTGAAGAGGTGTGGATATTTCTTCCGGAACTCGTCTTCACATTCCCATGTGAACTCAAGACCTCTCCTAAAGTTCCATCAAACCTTGATAATTAGGACAAGGCTTTGCCTCAACCGTTTGACTTCTCGATCCTTGATCTCTACAGGTTCCTCAACAAACTGAAGCTTGTCATCAAAGTGAAGTCCATCCAACGGAACGGCTATTGGTTCGTCGGCATAGCACTTTTTCAAGTTAGATACATGAAATGCAACAGATCCAACCTTTTCCAACACCTTGAATGGTCCAACGTATCTAGGGTTCAACTTCCCCCATTTTCTAAAACGTACGACCTCTTTCCAAGGCAAAACTTTAAGCATAACTTTATCCCCAACTTGGAATTCCATCGGCTTACGCTTTAAATCGGTGTAAATTTTTTACCTATCACGGGCGACTTGCATCCTTTGCTTGATCTGGATGATCTTCTCTGTTGTTTCTTGAACTAATTCTGGACCAGTGAGTTGCACTTGTCCAACCTCGGCCCAACACACATGTGAACGACACTTTCGACCGTAAAGTGCTCCAAATGGTACAGCCTTGATGCTAGCGTGATAGCTATTGTTATATGAGAAATCGACTAATGGCAAATGGTTAACCCAACCCTTCCCAAAGTTAATCGCAAAAGTATGCAGCATATCCTCGAGAGTTTGAATAGTCCTCTCGCTTTGCCCGTCTGTTTGTGGATGGTACAGAGTACTCATATCCAGGCTAGTACCCAAAGCATTCTGAAGTGACCTCCAAAAATGTGATGTGAACCTAGGGTCACAATCATAAATAATCGAGAGAGGTATTTCATGCCTCGTGACAACCTCCTTTAGGTACATTCTTGCAAGTTTATCCATAGGATCAGTCTCTCTCATCGGTACAAAGATTGCAAACTTAGTGAGTCGGTCAACAATCACCCAAATGGTGTCGTAGCCTTGTGACGACTTAGGAAGATTTGTGACAAAATCCATAGTGATGTTATCCCATTTCGATTATGGTATATGGGGTTGTACCAACAATCCTAATGGCAATCCTGATGGCCTTTGGTGTTCAGCCTTGACTTTAGCACATTTCAGACATTTGCTAACATAGGTGGCGATGTTGGCCTTCATATTGGGCCACCAATATAGCTTCTTCATGTCCTGATACATCTTCACAGAACCTGGATGGATAGAATATTTTGACTTATGGGACTCGTGCATGATCACAGTCCTCAAGTCGCCATAATATGGTAACCAACTCCTGCCATTTAAGCATAGAGTTCCATCTGTGCAGGGTTCCAACTTCTCCGTTCTAAGTTTCTTCGGATCCTTTGAATTTTCAATCAACATACCTCCAACATCTTTGTTTTTGAGGTTCTCTGGTTTCCGTGCTTCAGTCTGAGCATTTTGGATTTGTTTAGGAAGATCCAAGCCAATAGTCATCACTAAGGCTCGAACTCTTAATGGTTTACTCTGCTCCTTCCTGCTCAAAGCATCAGCAACAACATTCGCTTTCCCTAGGTGGTAACGGATCTCACAGTCGTAATCACTGAGCAGTTCTAACCAATGACGCTGCCTCATATTCAGCTCCTTTTGATTTAGAATGTGTTGTCGACTCTTATGACTAGTGAACACTGTACACCTGGTTCCATACAGATAGTGCCTCCAAATCTTTAGAGCAAACACCACTGCACCAAGTTCCAAATCATGAGTCGTATAGTTATTCTCATGAATTTTTAATTGGCGTGATGCATAAGCGATCACCTTCTCTCTTTACATCAACACAGCACCCAATCCCTTATGCGACGCATCGCAATAGACTACGAAATCTTCGCTTCCCTCAGGTAAAGCCAGAATTGGCGCACTGCA
>BQNB010145458.1:0-14179 GCA_026074375.1 Tanacetum coccineum
CCAGTGTCGAATAAGATAGATGCATAGTGGTTGTTTAAGAGGAACGTACCCGTAACAACATTAGAATCTGGGTTTCCCGATGCATTCCTTCTCTTCTCTGCATTCCCAACTGCATAAACCCAGCCTTGTGTATTCCCATTCCCTCTATCCTTATTCTTCAACTTAGGGCAATCTCTCTTGAAATGCCCTAGTGCTCTACACTCAAAACAACCATTCTAGCAATGTTTTTGTTGCCAGTACTCCTGCAATCGCGGGAAAAGTGCCCTACCTTGTTGCACTTGTGGCACTTTTGGGTGCACGGGCCATTGTGATGAAAATGGCACTTGGTGCACTTAGGCAAAGATCCCTCATACGGCTTCTTTTCGCATGTCCCCATATTGTAGACCTTGACGACATTCTGCCTCTTAAAGGGTTGTTGTTGGTGACCATGGTTGTTTCTGGATGAATCATCAGCCTTCCTTTTGTTGTCAGACTGCCTTTCTGCATAGGTGCGGAGTTTCTGATCCATCAAGTCGTTGGCCAACTCAATAGTCTCATCTAACGTCTTGGGCCTGACAGATTTAACGTTCACATAAATGTTGTCAGGAAGTCTACTGATGTACTTGTCAACCTTCTTGGTTTCGTTGGCAACAAACTTGGTACATATCAGGGCTAGCTCTTGGAAATGTTCAGTGTATGCTGGAACGTCGTTCCCCTTGACCGTTAGGTTCCACAGCTCGATTTCTAATTTCTTGATTTCACCCTGCGGACAATACTTGTCCGTCATCTTTTTCTTGAGTACTTCCCAAGTCATTGCATATGCCTCAGGACCTAAGGTTGTTATCTGACCATTCCACCAAATCAACGCAGCACCTAACAGAGTGCAGGTGGCAAACTTCACCTGATTCTCAATAGCACAACCACTGATATTAAAAACTGACTCTATCTTCTCAATCCACCGAGTCAAACCGACTACGCCTTCAGTCCCCTTGAAGTTCAAAGGTTGACACTTCATGAAGTCAGCGTAAAAACAAGGGCGCGTAGTTTGCACATTCCTTCGGTTATCCCCGTGTGAACTGTGGCTTCCATCTCCATTGGTGGAGTTTCGCAGAAGAGCCTGGTCAATCATTGCTTGGATGGATTCTGGAGTCATGTTGTTTGGGTTGGTGTTGTTAACAGGGGTATTCTGTCCTCTTCTGGTCGTAGGTGCCATGATTTGTCTAGATTACAAAAGACAAAACATGAGGTTATATGATAGAATATAATAATGTATAGATGAGATATCAACATAAGAGAGGTATATAGTACAACAAAACACATCCATTTCATTCATAACTTTGAAAATTTTACATGAAATAGTTGTCGGATTACACAAAATACAATACAAAAGATCTAAGGCTATGCTAGCGGGGAAAACCCCTAATACTTAACATGCCTGTACAATGACCTAGCAAGATAAAATAACATAAATCACTGGATGTGACTGTCAGCATCCCTAGAAGCATCCTGGTGATCTAGAATCCTAGCCTCTAGTCCTGGCTGTCTAGCTCTCCTCTGCTGCTCTCGCAGTGCTAATAACTTGGCCTGCATGTTAGTCATCTCTCGCCTCATGTCTCTAATGACTCGGAGAGTCTCTACCATCTGTGCCTGACACCTACGGTCAGTCTCTTAAAGCGCTACTAACTCAGCCTGCTGCATCTGAAAGCGAGTCTCATGTACCTGATGATGTGTCTGAATGAGAGTACCCTGCAGCTGTAGCTAGCTGTAGTTATGCCTGATGTGCCTGGAGGTGGGTCTCGTGTGCATACACATGATCACAATGGGTCTGAAGCTCCTGATGGGTCGTCTGACTCAATCCTATCGAGTGAGCCCAAGCCTCTCAGGAAGCATAGGCCTCCTCCTCCACCATCCATACTGTCTCCTAGAGAGTCATCCTATCCCCTAATGTAAGTTGACGCTGCGAGTCCATACGACTCGTTGTGCAATATACAAGGACCTATAAATCATAATATCCTCAATAAGCATACAAGTCTTGTTGTATCATGCTCGTAGGAGCTCGGCAGGCTCTGTGGACCTTAGTATAGACCTCTCCTACGTCATAGGTGCTATCTTCAGGAACTGCCGCTTTGGGATATACCCAATGTATCCTAATTACCATACCCAACTCATAATCCCTGCCGTTCTTGCTTCAGCATATATGGTGCTGACAAACCCATAATCTACCCCTCGATCTCTGGTAGCTCTGGGAAGTAGACTCCCCCCGACCTCATACTTAGAGCCTAGAGCAAACAAGCATGAACTCTTGCGAGGTGGCTGCTCGGACTCGGGAACATCATCCCTACGGTCAACAGGTGGTGGTATGTATAGAGATGGTGGTAGTGGTGGTAGTGGAGGTGATGGTAATGCGGCAGTAACCGCATCAACAAGGGCCTGAGTGGAGGCTATCCTGAGTGTCTGGATTTGGGTTGGACACCCAGATAATGGTAGTAATGGTGATGGCACAGGTGGTGGTGATGAATGTGCAGATGGAGCCGTGCACCTAGCAAGGCGCTCCCCTGCAGAGGGTGGTAATAGTGAGGTAAGTGGTGATGGTGGTGGAGTAGGCATGGCTAGAAGTCTCTCAACCTCTACCTCTGGTGGAAGGGATATGGAGTAGGCATGGCTACAATAATCCTAGCTTCAGTGGTAGTAATGTCAGTGGAGGGTGGTGGTATAACAGGCTCTGTTCCCTCAGGTGGGGAAACAAGCTCAACAGTAGGTACAATAACAGCGGAGTCGGCCGGAGCTAAGTGCTCCTCCTCCTCCTCGTCTTCCTCGTCCTCATCATCGGCGTCATCCCCAGATGAATCACCGTCATCATCATCTCCATCCTCTCCCCCGTCCATGGGATAGTCAACCGGACCATCCTTTATCTCATCATCCTCATACTCCTCTGGATCCTCTTCTGGATCCGACTCAACAACATATCCTGGTGACTCAGCAGTAGGTGAAACAACAGGAGGTAATGGCTGCTCCTCAGCCGGAAACACATGCTCATCCTCCAATGGTATATACTCAGGGTACATAGGCTCTGGCACATAGTCAGGATCATGTGGTTGTATGAACATAGGCTCACACTTATCCTCGTCATGTGGTACTGGTGGTGTTTGTGGCTCCTCGGGGCCAGTTATGTAATCCGGTGATGGCGGGGCTACCGGCTGCATAGGGAGTCCATCGTATCCTTATACGATGACTCGTGGAGAACCACCGTCCGACAGCTCCTCGTCAGCTCCCCAAAATACCCTCCCTGGCTCAGAATCGGTGTAGGCAGAAGTGTAGGTAACCGCAGATGATGCAGAAGACATGACTTCTGTAAAAACAAAAGTAACTTATATAAGTATTATTTTTAAGACTTTTATAGTAATATACGTAATATAATTTATATACTCGTATATCAATCATGCAAGCACTTAGTAAACTACTAATGCAAAAACAATGTATGTCATGTAAGCACATATGCTAGATTGCAAACAAGTAATGTATGTGTATCCCGTGTAAACCCCATTTGAGAATGTAGTGTTTGAAAATGATTATAGTCCAGACAAAAACTTTTGACTTGGTTCTCTATAACCTTGGCACTGATACCAATCTGTAACACCTCCAAATCTGGGTAGCAGCGGAATATTGAATATCCGTGAGCGTTACTTCATAGATCAATAGCACAAGATATGAGAACGACTACTAAATGTGTCGTTTTAAAAAGATACATTGGATTAAGAAAATACATGTTCATTACATAAGCTCATGGCTTCAAATTGTTCGACAATATAGGTAAAGATTTTGGTTGTAACAAATGTTCCCAAAATGTAATACGCCCCAAATATTTAGTATTGACTCTCCAAAGAGTGACCCCCAATGTATCTTGGCACCTCGTGCCTTATTGACTTGAGAAAAACATGGTTAAAACATCAACATAAAGTTGGTGAATTCATAAGTTTATGTAAAAATAATTGAAGGACACAAGATTTCAAGTGTTTGATAGCAACAGGATGCACACATCATAAAAAGTAATTACGTTTTCCTAAGCTCATGACACTGAAGCTCGACATGTATGAATGCAATAAATTGCCAACATTTTCCCGTGAATGATGTTTTAACCCGCAACATCCTAAATCCGACATGGTATATGTTTGTTGTCCGGCAAACCGGCACAGTGAGCGCTACTCACCCAAACGGGGATGTTAATCCTAAATAGATCTATTTATAACACTCAAGCTCACAATCTAGTAATTGACAGTTCATGATAATGGGCTCAGTGGGTTATCGCTACTTAGGCAAACACGTAATCATTGTATAAAATGTACACTTGCGTCTAATTTGTAAAACAAAGCATGTTGTCACCCCAAAGATGTAAATCATTTAAATAATTATAAAGCATGGGCTATGAACTCACCTTAGTAGGTAATCCTCTGCGAATGATAAATATATCTAAGTATGGCAAATGAATCACACCGTCAAATACCTAAGTAATACGGCCAATCTTAGTCTACAAGTTTAGGCTACCGACTTAATGCATAAACTACAATAAATTGTTAATTCATATATACTGTTATCACTTGTGTGGTGGTGAACATGTTTACTGTATTTGTTTTCCTTTTTTGCTCTAGGGAAGAGGTACGACTATATACTTTGAAGTATACACGGTTTTTAAGTATAAATATACATATTTATTATTCGCGTGACTTTAGTTATGTAAGTATCTGTATTTTACCCATGACTAGTCCGACACCTTAAGTGACTTAATTTATTCACTATGTTCACCAAAATGCCCTTAGGTTTTCCAATTTTTACAAAAATACGTCCTTATGTTTACGGAAAATAGTTTATTACATTTTAAAAACCTTAGGTTTCCATTGTGTTCTATTTAGCTATTTAACTTTAGAAAGTTAACTTTTGGTCCTTAGATTTCCAAAACAGTCCTTATGTTTCAGAAGTAACAAAACAGTCCCTAAACTTATGAATAATCAGTTTTGATAGTTTTAACCCTTGAGTTTCCAAGTTTTACACTTCTAGTCCTTTAACTTCCAAACTTTACATTTTAAGTCCAAATAAGTTTTTGAAAAGTGGAAAAAGGTTTTATTAGACTCCAATAAGCCATTTAGGCTGTTTCAAATTGTAAATAAGCTCGGTAAGCTTATTTCGAGCTTATTAGGCTTTTTGGACCCGATAGGGTCTGTTAAGCATTTTAAAGGCCCAAATAACTTTTCAAGATGATAAAAGCCTTTGATAAGCTCATATAAGCTGTGTGAAACTATGGGACTGATAAATAAGCTCGAATGAGCTTATTTGAGTTTATTGGACCCGTGGCCCATTTAACCGAACCCGTATATATGTTTTTGGCCCATTTAAAGGTTGCCAACTAGCATAGCCTAGGTTTTTATCTTAAATTAAGTGTTTTAGACCTAGGTAAGTCGTTTTATTTTTTTTTTTTTTTTTTTTTTTTGTTTTTTATTTTTTTTTTTTTTTTCACATTGGCTTATCCCCATAAGCGCGCGGGGAGCGCAATATGCTACGGTTAATGGGCTTTTTAGGGGACCATTAAAAGTTTGGCAAGGGTTTTGAGAATGTAGGCACATCCAATATAAGCCCATGAACACTTAGGGTCTTTAATAAGCTCATGAGTCCTATTATAGCTTATAAATAAGCTGTTGGCCCGATAAGCAGTCGCTATTGGGCTGTTGGGCCCGTTAGTATCTCGATAGGCCTAATAGTGTCGTGTTAAGGCTTTGTTATTTATCTCGACCCATTCTAAATAAACCCTAGTGTGTATATCTATAGTCTCTTTATCGAGAAAAACAAGTTGTTAAGTAGGTGATGTGTGTGTAGTTTCGTTCCCAAAAGGTGTTGCCAAGCCTCTCGGCCAAATCTTTACGTGTGTTTGTCATTGTTTAAACGTTCAAGCTTGTTCACAAGATCTTGTTACGTGCCTTATGGCTTTGGTTCACCACACAAGTCGATATATGCAATGTATATTAAGACGTGTACATGGGTTGTGCCGTGCTAGGCACGACCCATGTTAAATTTTGACATCGCAAGCTAAACGTGCCTTATAACACATGAATAATACGTGAAACTTAAATATAAACGTAGGCTAAGACACTTACAAGGGTCCTAGCTTCTTGAGTGTGATTTCGTGAATTGTGTAGTAAACCCGATTAGTATTCCACAACCCTAGCTTAACCCAAATCTTCCTTGCTTTCCAACCCTTAAGTGTACAACTTTAGCTTGTAGGTTATTATGTCACACCTTAGAACTCTTGTTCGTGTGTTGTGATGTCGTGTCTATGAGGGTGTTTATTCTCGGTTGTGATGATACTCAAAATAAGGAAAGAAAACAAATGTGGTTTGTTTGAGAAAGTTTGTGTGTTTGTGAGTTTTTAAGAAGTGTTAAGTGTCAAATGTATATAGGTATATATAGGCTTATGAGCTAGTTAGTTTCTTAGTCCCTAACCAAGGCCAAACCGAGCCCTAAGTTGGTGGTTTTAAGGGTTCTAGTTATCAAGACATGGTTTTGTCTTAAACCACCTAGTACATTTCTTAATTACATGATCAAGGTACAAGATTTACATGAGATTTGAAGATCTTTGGTTGTATATATGTTATTTGTGGCCACGGGTATCAAGAGGCAAAAGAAAGGATCCAATAAGGTTATTATCCTTTGTGTATTAGCTAAGTGGACATTTAGTACATGTTTTAATTATACTTAGGTTGTACATGCACTTAGTTTAGGGCTATAAGAGATTTTCTAGTTGTGTATATGCATGGGACGAGTAGGATTAGAGGGAAAAGGTAGGTTTTTGAAATCTTATTAAGATTATACAAGTACAAGGCTTAATTAAAGGGTATTGTACAATATTGTGTAAGTATCCAATGTTTGATGGTTTTTGTTTACCCTTATTCGGCCACAATGGCTTATTAACATAAGAATTTAATTATTTTTATGTTTAAGGTTTAAAAGTGGGTATTGGTTTGAGTCTAGGTAAGTCTAGGTATTTCCGGGGTGTGTATAAAGGTATTTTATCATGAAACGTAAGCCTTTTACGTGAACAATCAAATAAAATACGTAAAGTTAGTAATTGTCTTCCTAATAATTACTTACAATTGCTTGAGTAAAACTTAATTTAGTTGGGGTGGCCGTTTACGTTAAATGATTATTTCTAGTCTACGCGATTTAGCTTAAAAGTTAAATTAAAAGTAAACGCGTATTGGACTAAAATAAATAGTGAAGAATAATAGAGTCGTAAAATGACCTGAAATTGAGAAATGTTACATCAGTAAAACCAAATTTCTTCAAAATCTCAGTCACATACTTGTCTTGACTGATAAAAATCCCATCCTCCTTCTGCTTCACTTGCAGTCCTAGAAAGAATGTAAGTTCACCCATAAAGCTCATTTGAAACTTCTTATGCATCATCCACATACACTTGAACTTACAGAATATCAATTTCGACCCTTCTGATAAACAAAGTCTTGTCTATCTTTCCTCTCTTTAACCCATTGTCCAATAAATAAGTTGAAAAGGTTTCATACCAAGATCTGGGAGTTTGATGCACTCCATAAAGTGCCTTTTCTACCTTGTATACTATGTTAGGGAAGTCTGGATCTTCAAATCCTGGTGGTTTACAAACATAGACTTCCTCTTCAATCTTACCATACAGAAAAGCACCCTTGACATCCATCTGGTACATCACAAAGTCTTTAAATGAGGCATAGGCTAAGAATAGCCTTATTGCTTCAATTCTGGCAACAGGGGAAAAGACTTCATCATAGTCAATCTTTTTTTTCTTGTGTGTACCCTTGAGCAACCAATCTTGCTTTATTCTTAATCACAATACCTCTTTTATCCTTCTTGTTCCTGTAGACCCATTTAGTCCCAATAGCCCTTTTTCCATTTGGTAAATCCACCAGAGTCTAAACCTTTTGTAATTTGAATTACAGTAACTCATCCTGCTTAGCTTCTATCCTTCAAAGTAGCTCCAGAACCCTCTGCATCAACCGATTCACCTTCCTCAACAACTGTTGACCAAGATGCACCTTCACCTAGTAAATAAAAAACAACACCCGAAACTCAATCTCCTATCATTCCTGACGATGTTGAAAAAGACAATCATGACTTAGATGTTGCACACATGAATAACGATCCATTGTTTGGTATTCCAATTCCAAAAAATGATTCTGAAGCATCTTCTCCTTCAGATATTATTCCCACTGTTGTGCATACTGCTGCTCCTAACTCAGAATACGTTACCAAATGGACCAAGGATCATCCTTTAGAAAACATCATCGGTGAACTCAAAAGACCTGTTTCCATAATACTCCAACTCCATGAACAAGCTTTATTTTGTTACTACGATGCCTTTCTCACATCAGTTGAACCAAAGAACTATAAAGACGCATTAACTCAAGCATGTTGGATTGAAGCAATGCAAAAGGAGCTACATTAATTTGAACGTCTTGAAGTTTGGGAACTTGTTCCACGTCTAGATAAAGTGATGGGCATTACTTTAAAATGGATTTATAAGGTCAAACTTGATGAAATGGGATGAGTTCTTAAGAACAAGGCTCGTTTGGTTGCTCATGGTTACTGTCAAGAAGATGGAATTGATTTTGAGGAATCCTTTGCTCAAGTGGCTAGACTCGATGCTATTCGAATTTTCCTTGCATATGCTGCTCACATGAATATGATCGTCTACCAAATAGATGTTAAGACGACATTCTTGAATGGAATTTTGCGAAAAGAAGTATATGTCAGTCAACCAGTGGGTTTGTGGATCAAGACAATCCGAATCATGTATATAAGCTTAAGAAGGCTCTATATGGGTTGAAACAAGCTCCACACGCGTGGTACAATCTATTGTTGAAGTTTCTACTCTCTCAAGAATTCTCTAAAGGAATCGTGGATCCCACATTATTCATTAGAAGACAAGGCAAAGATATTCTCCTGGTACAAATCTATGTTGATGATATAATCTTTGCGTCTACTACACTTGAATTATGTAACCAATTTTCAAAAATAATGTGTTCAAAGATAAGATGTTGATGATAGGTAAAATATAATTTTTCTAGGACTACAGATTTCACAAAGTCCCAGAGGCATCTTTTTAAACCAGTCTAAATATGCTCTAGAATCATTAAAGAAATATGGTATGGATTCTAGCGACCCCGTGGATACTCCCATGGTGGAGAAATCCAAACTGGATGAAGATACACAAGGGAAAGCCGTAGATCCTATACACTATCATGGAATGATTGGCACCCTTATGTATCTTACAGCCAGTAGACCAGACCTAACATTTGCTATATGCATGTGTGCCCGGTATCAGGCAAAGCCTACCGAAAAGCACCTCCATGCTGTAAAAAGGATCTTTAAATACCTACGAGGAACCGTAAATCGGGGACTCTGGTATCCAAAGGATTCTTCTATTGCTCTAACAGCTTATGCAGATGCTGATCACGCGGGTTGCCAAGATACTAAACAAAGTACTTCTGGATGTATGCAATTATTGGGAGACAGACTTGTTAGCTGGTTATCAAAAGGCAGAAAAGCATTGCGATATCTAGTACAAAAGCTGAATATATTGCCATGTCTGGCTGTTGTACTCAAATCCTTTAGATGAGATCACAACTTACCGACTATGGCCTTAGATTCAATAAAATTCCAATGTACTGTGATAATAAAAGCGATATTGCCTTATGCTGCAACAACGTTTAACATTCTCGATCAAAGCATATTGACATCATATTCCACTTCATCAAAGAGCAAGTGGAGAATGGAGTAGTAGAGCTTTACTTTGTCAACACGGAGTATCAGCTAGCGGACATCTTCACTGAAGCCCTATACAGAGAAAGAATTGAATTTCTTATCAACAAAATGGGAAAGCGAAGTTTTACGCCTGAGACACTAAAACAGTTGGTAGATGAAACTAAAGAATAGTGGTAGTACCTATTCTGATATCTTGTGTATCATATGTATATATTCAAAATCAGAAAAACCAAAAAGATTTTTCATTTTTCAGAAAACTTTTATAAAATCAAAATACAAAAATATAAAATCTTTAAAAACCAAAGTAAAAAATTAAAAAATGAGAAAAATATAAAAAGAGGTAATAATGGCATGTCTTCTGAAAATCGATAACATTTACGGTCTTAGAAATGTCATTTTGTAACACCCTCAAATTTACAACGCAGCAGAATACAACATTGGGGTGCTACTTCATAATATAAGCTCACGAGTCACGGTAAGCGACATTCAATTTTTATTAAAAAGATCAGAGTTACAAGGTCCTAATAAACTTTATGAAAACTTGTTTCTAAATAAGCCACAACATGACCAGTTTCTTTTAAAGAAAACATTTTATCTTGTGTACAAAGTTCACCAAGTCCACGTCCTTCGATATCCACGCTCCGTCCCATCCAAGCTGACAAGCATATACCTGAGATAAACATGCTAAAACGTCAACAAATATGTTGAGTGAATCCATAGAGTTTATAAACAATCATTTTGAACACAAATATATCAAAACATTTAGTTCATAGAACAATCACAACGATGCTAGAGCCACGAACCAAACCTTAACCATGTGCCCAACCTGGAGTGCTAACACTCCCCATACTAAGTACAATATGTCTCAGTATGCCCTCGTAAGGAACACACGTCTGACAGGTCGTTAGGCCAAAATAGATCTATTATTATTGCATTAGCGTTCACCGGTTAGCGGTGATTGACGGTTCATGAAGGAAGGGCCACAACAATACACTCATAGCAACGTTCACATAATAAAATCACCTGTGTTCGATTTTCTAAAACTAGCATGTATCTCCCTCGCGGGTTTTTAAAATGTAAAAAGAATTAAATGCGAGCTATGAACTCACCTTGATATTGCAGAACAATTGACAGAATGCAAATATTAGGCAAACACAATAGGAACCAAAACGACTCGATCAAGGAGTTACAGTTTATCTTAACAGTTACAACCCACCAGTTTAGGATGTTGTATTTGGGTTTTCCGATGGATGATTACATCAATGTGACATGTTGATAAAGGATTTGGGTTTTTTTAAGTTGTATGAGTTTGGTTGATGGTTAAATAAGATAAATCGAAAAGGTAATAAAAACAAAGTATGTAATATATTCTGTATATATCACATAGGAAAATGAACAATTATATAATTCATATGTTGAATTATATAATAAAGACAAACATTCAAAAGATAAATGCAAAACATGTAATATATTAAGTATATATTACATATGAAGGACAAGAAAATATATAATACGTGCGGGCATTATACATGAATATATAAATAGACGAAGTCGAAGAACGAGTTAAAGTATGTTGTACATATACATATTATGTCACTCGTGAAAATAAGACAAGAATATAAAGCGCGACGTGTTTTCATATAAGAAAAGTATTACATAAGCGACGAGATAAAATAATTAAAACAACATAATTCGACACGTGTTCGGAAGTCACCAAATAAAATAAATAAAAGTTATTACTTAAAAGTAAATACACATTTTAAAGCCTTGAATGATATTTTAAAAGTTTTAACAATAGTTATTATTGTCCTTTAGTCGGGACTTATAAAATAATATTACATAATTTAGTATTTCGTTTTCTTGACGAGTTTTAATTAAAATAGTTATATCGTTTGTAAAAGTATAATTTTTGATTATTAATCGTGTTATTGTATGATTACAATTTAATAGTCTTAAAACTATATAACTTTGCCATTTATCGGGTTTTTAATATAGTAATAGTTTTAAACAAAAAATACTAAGTATATAAGTTTTTATAAATTTCGACATGACCTTGTCGTTTATACAACGTTTCCATGTATCTAAAATACAATATTTCATATTTTCATCAATCAATATCACTAATATTTCTTGCATCTCATAATTATTAATTTAGTCAAATTATACCATAAATAATTAATTATAAGTAGAACCAACCCCCCCTTATTTAGGGCTGTTTAAAAACCAAAACACCCCTTTGGTGTTAACTGCAGTCCCAAACACCCCTTTATGGGGCTGCTGTTGAACCAAACGCCCCCTTTTGAGGCGGCAGTTAACCCAAACGCCCCCTTAACCAGTTTATCACAAATCCAAACGCCCCTTTTTGGGCTCCAATCGCAGAAACAAACACCCCTTTTTACGGGTGTCCTTTCAAGCCGAGTATCAAAAATAACCACAAGCCCCGCACCACAAGGGTGCGACTATGGTGGCGACTAACCAAACCGAATCAGTGGCGAAACGAACACCCCTTGTGGGCGTGTAAACCAAATCGAACAAAGAACAAATGAAAACTAAATCAATTAAAATGAAACAACTAAAACAACTCAACCATACAAATTATTATTAGATTTTAAGAAAACATTTAACCAATCCAAACTCGGGACTAACAAGAGTAAAGTGGTGGCGGTTTCAAAGTGGCAACTAAGATGGTTGCATGTCGTCGGTGAGTGGCGACCAATAGTGTATAGATGGGGAAGGTGACAGCCACGGTGAGGGTAGCGGTGCATGGCGTCGATGGTGGTAGATCTGGTGGTTGCCGGCTGTGACGATAGGGTAGTGGGTACCGGCGGCTAGAGATGGAAACAGCGGTTACATGGTGGCTGTTATGGGGTGGGTGGCGACGGGCGTTGATGTCAGTTACGATGATGGGGATGGTGTCATGAGGAGTGGCATCGGTGTGGTGTTGCTGGTGGCGTGGTGATGGTCGTAAGGGGTTCGGATGGTGAAGGCAAGTGGTGGAGAGGATGGTGTTGATGGCGAGATGGTGGCGGCTATCGTCGGGACTTCACCGTAAAATTATTCTGGTGGCCGGAATTCGCCATGCCGACGCCGGAAATTATGAGAGAGGAGAGGGGAGAGTTTAGGGTTATGTGTGTGTAATTTATAAGGGAAATGAGGTGGGAAATATATTTATATTTCAAAGTTTTTATTTAAAATAAAATGTGGCAAGTCTTCCACAGTTTAGGGTGAATTTTGTAATTTTTATCAAAGGGCTAAAACTGTAACTTTTGGGAAGTTTTTGTAAAATATTGATTTAGGTCTCGTTTGGGCGAGTTAACGAATGATTTTAAAGACGAAACTTACGCCATTGTTTTCCAAATAATTTTTCCATCGAAAATAAGTATTTACTTGACCATATTTCATAAATATTTGGTAACGTTTATTTAAAATATTTGCTTTGTTTATTATCAGACACCGGCATCACGGGTAAACTTTATTCGTAATATAAAACGTTATTTCAAATATTCACGTTAATAATAAACATTTTTAAATAAAATGATAATTAATTTATTAAATATTTTTATTAAATAAATTTTGATAATTAAATTTAAAATAATTGGTATTGTGTCGATACGCGTTGTTCTTGTTTAGCCAAATAAATTTGAAAGAAAATAAAAATTTTATAAATGAGAATTATGTAGCAATAATTATGATTTATTATTAAATTAAGTCCCGAAAATTATTAGTTACGCGGTAATTGTTTTTATATGACGATAAAAGGTCAAACGGTCAAAAGTTAAGTCAAATCCAAAAAGTCAAAAGGTAAAATAATTATTTAAAGTTCCAAAAATTGACGGTTTGTCACACATTCAATAATGATACGAGGCTGTAAATGAAGTTTAAGCAGAAGTTCCAAATGTTTTCAAACATGCCAAAAATGGCTTGCTATTATTTCAAATAACAACCCGGTCATCATCTTAAAGGCAAATATTTTAAAAAGAAAACTTGACCTCTCAATGAGAATTTATTCTTGGGCATGGTTTACTTTATGACCATGCAAAGGCTTGTGTTTACTTTGTAACACAAACCGTGCTTCCTATATACAAATTAATGTACATGTTAGTGCATTTCTTTGTCAAAATAAGAGAAATCTTATTTTTATTGGTAAAAAGTTGTCTTCATAATGAATCAGTGTTTTCAGTAATCACAAAAAGATTTTCAAAGACAATTCGGCCACTCAAACAATGACAACAACTCTTTAAATAGAAAGTGGGTCATAATTTAAGGGGGAGAATGTGTCATCCAATAATCTTTTGATAATGACGAATCACAATTTCAAGGGGAGTTAATTTATATTAACTATAAGAGCTTTAGATGTCATTTGTTTCAAACTTTAGAGACTTATTTGCAATTTAAGACT
>BQNB010145460.1:2935-16714 GCA_026074375.1 Tanacetum coccineum
ACGGACGACACTTTTTCAATTGAGATATGTCCTTTCTGGACATTATCATGAAGAAAGTGGTGACGTATTTCGATGTGTTTAGTACGAGAATGTTGCACCGGGTTTTTGCTAAGGTCAATCGCGCTTTTGTTATCGCACATGATGTGTTTAGTACGAGAATGCCGGTCCCCTTAGGATACCATAATCCTAAGTGCGTAGTGCCTTTAATGTATCGGAAGATACGCTTAACCGCTTCAATATGAGAGGTTTTGGGAGCCTCTTGGAAGCGGCCCTACTTGCCGTTATGTATAATAAACTACCTATCATGCCTCGATACTTGGTACTATCTACCGACTCACACTCTTCGTCCTTCATGAGTTTAGTATCGGAGGACATGGGATTTTCATTGGTTTAGATTCTTCTAAGCCAAATTTCTTAAGCATTTCTTTAATATATTTAGATTTATTAAAGAAAATACCATCTTCCATTTGTTTTATTTGTAATCCAAGGAAAAAGTTAAATTCACCCATCATGCTCATCTCGAACTAGTCATGCATGATTTTGACAAATTCATCACACATGTCTTGACAAGTCGAGCCGAATATAATGTCGTCGACATATATTTGAACGATGATGAGGTTTGAACTTTTCTTCTTGGTAAAAAGTGTGTAGACTATCTATTAACATACATGAAGAGGGAAATAGAGGTGATTTTAGAGAGAGAGTGGTTGGATGAACATTTAGAGAGAGAAAGTAAACATAAGAGAAAAATGCATTAAGCGTGTGAAAATAATGAACAACCAACCACCTCTCCAAGGCATGGAGAGGTGTATAAATACTTACATGTGGATCGTGGGCTTGGGCTTGCATGGGTTTATCCATGGGCCTTTAGCTAACTAACTATGTAAGTTTCCAAATAATACTTAACGAGCTAACGATAATTATCTATGGAGTGACCGATACTTTCCTAGGATTTTTGTATTCCTAACAATCTCCCCCTAAGGGAGGTCACTCCATTTTACAAAAACTTAAACCTAGCATACTATGAAGGTCTTCGCTCTTGTGCTAGCAAACTTCTTTTCTTTTTCATTTTCTAGTGAATATGGCGTAGTGATCATTGACTTTAGGCTTGAGCTTGTTCCTTTATCTTGACATGTATGTGACTATATGATCTTGAGCATCTTGAGATCATCAACCAATCATAATCTCTTTTTGCTATCTTGTAAACTTTGCCATCTTGTGAACTCGTGACTTTTGGACCGACATGCTCATATTGTTGTTGTTTCTTGGTCTTGAAAACTTGAATAAGACATCTTTCTTGAAATTCTTTAACTATAACACTTCGTCACTTCAAGAAAGATGTACGGTATCAGAGTAGCGGAAGTCTTGAAACATGTACTTGAGATTTCATGGTGTCTTTATGTTTGTCGGTCGGGTATGAGCATGTGGTTATAAATCTTTGAGACATCTGGAATCAGGTACCCTCGCCTCCATCTTTAAGTATCCTGCACTAAAATAGTTAGCAATAAAGTGGGGGACAAATATGGCTTTGTCATTCGCCAGTGTTTGGTTGGAGTAACCTTCGAATCCGTGAGGATCGACTTGTGATCAGGTAGATTCAATTTAAGAAGAATCTCCTTGACAGGATTTCCAGCTGAAGTATAGAATCTTTCTAACACATATGTATTAGATTCATCAAACTCAGCATGTTCTCATTACCGGAACGTCTCAAAGCAGACAACACGATAAGAGTGAACCAGTGAGTTACTGTCTCACCGATTGAATAGAAAAATTGATTTGAAAATCAATCGACGTGTCACTTGCTAAAGTGGTTTTGTGACACATCGAGAGTGTTAATCATTTCAAAAGTTCATCATCAATCGTCAATTCATATACTGGAACAAGTTTGATTCTTGTAGAATCGCACCATCGTTTCTTTCCAGTTGTCACAAGTTTGATTCATAAAGAATCGCACAAGTCACCTACCATGAGCTTGTTTGATGTTGGCTCAAGCAGGATTTCCATCGTCATTGTGAATACTTAAGTATCACTCTGATGTTCTGGCAAAATCACAAGGATAATGCGTAGGACTCTTTATATATTTCTCGTTATTCACATTGTGTGAAATAGCAAGCATAATCTTTGACAAGTGTCCTAATGAGATTTATGGATGATCTCTTTTGGCTCTAGACTCAATAGTGCACTTTGGTTTTAGTGATCAGAGGCTGGAGCAGACTGCCACCTTTTCAATACCAACTAACTCGGAGTGAGAAAGTTGATAGAAATGCATGTAATCTCCGTGAGAAATGAAACAGAAATCTTTTGAGAGATTCTGAGTGGCTAGGGAGGGTTGTGCATTGCATCACTGGGTCCATGATGTCAATCTTCAATGTCAGCAATCATCTTCGTGATTCTTGACAGCAGATGTATTGACCCGGTTTCTGCCTAAGTGTAAGGAGGGCTTCTTTCTTTTAACCATTTATCTTAACTTTTCTTTTTAATTCTTTAACCCCTTCAGCGCTTACCGAGACTTCAAAACTACTACCTTGTTAGGTTTGTTCCAGTACTAGCTCCATCTCAGTCGGGACTTTTCCCTTATTCTCACTTTTACTCCTTTTTTCATACCTAAGGACTACGACACTATCTAGTAGAATATCCCTGGGTAGATCCCTCTGATTCTGGCTGGATCATAGGAATGAGTACCTAAACTTAACCATCTTATAACTCTAATGCAGTAATATAAATGGTCGGTCTTTGGTACTTCCACATTTCAGGCAATCACATAACCATTTGCTCCCCCCTTCATATGTGCATCGATTAATCGAAAGAGTTTAGCACATATATGTGTTAGCGTACACTTGAGATCTTAAAAATCACATTATTAGCCATATATTTTAATCATATTTTCTCCCCTTATCAAAAATATTAAATCTCTTGATACTTTGGATATTAATTGATTCAAATATAACTGCTTTCGGAGAAAAAATATCCAATTATTAACAAGCCGTATAAGGAACATTTTTAATGCTACCCCTCAAATTATAAGGGTATTATATGGTGTTTGAGTATGTTAATTTGAAAAAAATTTGAATTTAATAAGAAATTCTTGAAAATTCATATATATGCTGATTTTTTAAGTCTACACTACACATTTATATATTCGCAAGATTATTATGTACGAGGTTTGACCTGAATGATGAGAACATCGTATGATAAAATCACATGGTTCTTTGTAGCAGCTGTAGGTCTTCCCCGTAGTCTCTCTTAAGAAGTTGTCTTAGCTTCCCTCTAAATCAGCAATTCTTTCTTGAGTAGATTCAAAACTTTCTTGCAAGCCGCCTCAAGCAGTCTTGATGTAAAAAGCCCAAATATTCAAAGTAAGTTACTCAATTAATTCAAAATACCGTAACACAAGTTCATTAAGTCCCGGGGATGTCATATTCATCCTTACTCGACAGTGATGATATAAATTGTCACACCAAAGTCAATTAAGTCCCGGATGTCACAATAATTCCCTCTTAAGTAGTCGAAATGAAAACACCTAAGACAATTAAGTCTCATGTGTACTCATTTCTTTCTGCAGAATACTGACTAAGCTAAGAAATCATCATACTTATCAAAGCTATGTGTACCTCTTTTGTCAACTAATTTTACTCCATTTTAAAAGATAAGCTTAGTGATTAACTGTTATGATAGCATTAATTCAATCGTAAACCAATCTCCCCACCACTGGAATAAATCTCTCTCGACAACACTTCCCCTACGTATCTTCTTAAATGATGCATACTTAAACTCACAAGATATCTCTACCCTCATGTAGTTGAAATAGTGCACCTGAAAGAAACAAGATAAACACTGATTTTCTCTGCGGTTATGACATTTGTCTTTCTGGAATGACCTAAAATGAGAAGAGGGTATGAATTCTATCACGTGTACTCAGTATATTTCTTATATATCTATTCCTTCCCCCTTGCTGGTTTCGATACTTCAGAATCAGCAAAACATAGTACGCAAATATACTTGAGATCGTGTTCGAAGAAATGATAAGCTTAAATCTATCCCGTGAGAATCAACTGAGTCTTAAATTGAAAATAAGTCCCTAAAGTTTGGAATAAATGACATATAAAGCTCTTATAGTTAATATAAATTAACTCCCCTTGAAATTGTGATTCATCGTTATCAAAAACTTTATCCGTTTATTCTGTGACTTATTTTGAAAGACCGTTTTAAAAGATTATTTGATGACATATTCTCTCCCTCAAATAATGACCCGTTTTATATTTAAAGAGCTGTTGTCATTGTTTGATTGGTTAAATTGTCTTTGAAAATCTTTTTGTGATTACTAAAAAGTCTTATTCATTATGAAGACAACTTTTTACCAATAAAAATAAGATTTCTCTTATTGTGACAAATAAATGAACTGACACGTTCACTTATTGTTTATAGGAAGCACGGGTTGTGTTACAAAGTAAACACAAGCCTTTGCATGGTCATAAAGTAGACCATTCCCGAGAATAAATTCTCGTTATGAGGTCAAGTTTTCTTTTTGAAATACTTGCCTTTAAGATGATGACCGGGTTACTATCTGAAATAATAGCAAGCCATTTTGGCATGTTTTGAAAACATTTGAAACTTTTGCTCGAACTTTATTTCCAGCCTCGTATCTTTATTAAATGACATTTTTAAGACCGTAAATGTTATCGATTTTTAGAAGACATGCCATTATTACTTCTTTTTATATTTCTCTCATATTTTAATTTTTTTCTTTGGTTTAAAAGATTTTATATTTTTGTATTTTGTTTTTATAAATGATTTCTGAAAATAAATAAATAAATCTTTTTTGGTTTTTCTGGTTTTTAATATATATACATATTATATATAGGATATTTGAATAGGTACCACCACTATTCTTCAGCTTCATCTGCCAATTGGTATCAGAGCCATGGAGTGGTGTGTTTAGTTTTTGTGTTTTACATTTGGTTCGTGTAGTTTTGTCGCCAAAACCGTACCTTTTTCTTGTTTTTTCTTTGTTTCGAAGCTTCTCCTTACACTAAAAGATCATTTACATAGGTAAAGTTGATCTAATATCTTTGGATATATGTGTATGTGCTTAGAATCATTGAAAAATATCACTTTTGGTCATTCTTTGTGTTCGAAAACCTTTATAAAGAACAAAATCTTGATTTTAAATTTTTCGGCTTAAAAACCTTAAAGTTTCCATTTTCTTGTTCCTATAGGGTTAGTAACACTAGTTGTAAAAGAATTTTTGCAAAACAACCATCAAAAAGGCGTCTTTTTAAAATTTTGGGTTTTGGACTAATATTAATCGAACTACTGAATTTTAGTATCAACCGATCTACTTCCTTTTAGTGGGAACCGAACTACTAGTTTTTCTTTTGGAACCGAACTACTAGTTTTTCTTTGGGAACCGAACTACTAGTTTTCTTTAGGAACCGAACTACTAGTTTTTCTTTAGGAACCGAACTACTAGTTTCTTTTGGAACCGAACTAGTTTTCTTTTGGAACAGAACTACTAGTTTTTCTTTCAGAACCGAACAACTAGTTTTCTTTTGGAACCGAACTACTAGTTTTCTTTAGGAACCGAACTACTAGTTTCTTTTGGAACCGAACTACTAGTTTTCTTTTGGAACCAATCTACTGAATTCTTAGTTGTAACCGATCTACTAATTCTAGTTGGAACCGATCTATCTAAGTTTGGCTGAAACCGATCTACTTAATTTTCAAAATTATACGATTTATTTCTTTGACTTGTAAAATCCCGTGAAACATTAACTTGTTTTCCCAGTTTTGCCAAGAATTGTAAAATCTCGTATAAGTTTCAAGACATAAAACACGTAAAAGACAACTTAATTAAACACAATTTCTTTCCACCACCGTTCGATCAAACAAGTAATCTTTTAACATACCAATCTCACACATCGAATTTCAATGGAATCTCTGAATTCGAATTCTCAAGAGAGAGAGTTGCATTCGTTGCAACAAATGCAAGACAAAGCAAAGGAAAGATGAATGGCATCTTTTTGACTTCTGCATTCACACCTTACAGCTCTTTCAAACAACGACTTAAAAGGAACTTCCATCGAGGGAGGATTCGAACGGGCATTTGCAACACTCTTTGAGCAAGATGTTCAGACTTTCACAAGAACAATTTTTGTAAACTTGGATCAACTAAAAATACATCTTTCCAAAGAAGAATTTCAAGAACTTGAATCCTCTAGTGCATTTAGAGTACTCTTGCAACAATTTCAGACGTTCCACTATTCATGATTCTCGTTCGATAATGATGAAGGTCTCATGATACGCAAGTACTTTATTGCATATACAAAGACCGATGTTCCATTATTCCATGATAAACTGTTCTAGCACATGGAATCTCTTCAGAAGTCAATTCAGGAAAGAGCAAAGTATAAACGAGAGTATGACAGAAGGATGAATGACAGAATTATGCAGTCAAAAGAGGGAAATGTTGATTCGAGTAAAGCATTAGATGCTGGTTTGGTTGTTACGGAAAGCAATGAGACAGAATCAGAAATTCATGTTTCAAGCAGTAGACCCGGGAAAGATACACATGCTGGGGATGCAGATATCAACTTTGTAATGACAAACAGCCAATGGCTGAGGTATAACTATCTACTGAACATAATATACTTGCTAATGAACAACAGCATTCTGAGCAATCTGAATTCGTTTATGACACATATTTGTTGGAAAAGGTTGATAGAAATACTAATTCGTCAGAATCTATATATACGTGATAATAAAATATATAATATGATGGAAAATTACCAAATTACCCTTGAGGACAAAGGTAATAAGGAAAATCTTCAAAAATATATAATACAATACGTATATTTACCGGGAAGTATGATTCCCGGGTCGTTATCCCCCAACGATTTGTGAAATTGAAACCACGTTTGATGTTCGGACAATGATTTGAATTGAATACAAAGATTGATTTGATTATCTACTTTTAAAAGTTAAAATAAACAAATTATAACAATTAAGCATGAAAACAAATAACGGAAAACCAAATTTTAACTAAAAACGCAAAACGGGACCCTTAAACGGAGGGCAAAAACCCTAAATTTCTAAAATTAAACCTAACTTAAAATTTTCTTTTTAAATGGACTCTAATTGACAAAAAAGTAAGTTTAAAGAAAACTAGAACAAAAACGGAGTTGAAATGAGCGTTAAAACACGAAAAACGATAAAGGGAACGAATCCCGTTCTTTAAAAATTGAATTTTTGCAAATTAGACCCTACGAAAGCAAAACTAATTTTCCTATAAACTTTACGATAAAAGAAAATTTTCTAAAAAAAATTATATTTTTTTTGATTATTTTTCTATTTTTTATGATTTTTTAAAGTTTTTAATGAAAATAAATGTTTAAAAATACTAAACTATCTATAAAAATTCTAGAAAAAATACAGAAAATAGCCTATACTAATTATAACCTAGAAAAAATAAGATTGAAATCACAGCTTATAGAATAAGCCACGAAATAAGCTTTAACAGCTTATAAAGCTTATTGGGCTAAAGTGAGTATAAAGATTAAATGAAGGGAGATGTGGTTGGATGAGCTATTGAAGCAAAACGGTTAAGTTATTGGTGTTGTGTGGGAGAGGTCTTGGGTTCGAGTCCCAGTCACACGTTTTTTATTTTTTTTATTTTTTTTTTGAAAATTCAAAGAACAAAGTTATAAAGGACACTTTTATTAACAACTTTAATAAAGACACTACAAGCTCAAATTCACAAATAAGCTCTCAAACAGCTTGAGAAGTGGCTATTTTACAGAAAGTGAGCTTTTGAGAGCTAAAAAGCTATGATTCACTAAATTAAGCACACAGATCTCAAATAATTATAAATTTCAAAACCAAAAGTTGTTTTAGAAAGCTTGTGATGTCTAGCAACTAATTATGATAAGCTAACTTAACTGAAAACACTTTAAACTAACTGGATTTAAAGATGATGCAAACTCAGGAAAAGCACTTAAAAGCTTAAATACTAGATAAGATAAATTGCTCAATAAGCTACTACTGAACTAAAGCTTTTGAAAACTTTTCTACCTACTATTAAGCTACAAATTAAAATCATAAAAACAGATTATATAAGCTAAAAATCTAAAATTAGAAGCTAGAACTACTTACTACTGTTTTTGGCTTTTTGATAATTTTAATGAAACTTTTGAATGCTAAATATCCTAGATTATAAGCTAAAAATTGGAAAGCAAGCTTTAATCTATCTAAACCTATATGTAAACTATTAACCTACTGAATTTTAATAAGTAAAACCTACTTAAGCTATTTAAATTTTGATCAATAAGCACTGCATTTTAAGACTGCAGTGGTTCCTATCTGATGCACTTGGCAAATTTGGTAAAACACAAATGCAGGTGACCTTAAGGGTCAAACCTGCAATAGACACACCACTTAGGTGTGCAAGAACACTTAGCAAACAAATTCCAAGCTTAGGGAAGCTTGGATCAAAAGTTCTATACTAGCTTAAGAAGAAAATCTCCCCTGGTGCAGGATAAGACAAGATGCACCTCAAAATGATTATAAGAACAAACTAATTCATCAAACCCATCAAAACTTAATCAATAATGAAATCAAAGCTGACCAAAGAGACATCACAATTAGTTTGACTTATTGAAGGCCAAACAGCACTAATCCCAAACACTCCTTCATTTAATGAAACACAAATCAACTTTGAAAATGCACAATAATAATTGAAACTTGAAAACCAGATGATAAAAAAACTACTATGAATCCTATTAAGTAATTTAAAATTGACTAATAAGCAAAACCTATAAGATTATAAGCTAAACTAGTGTTTTTGGTATGTTTAGGAGTTTTTATGAAATTATAAAACAAATAGACCTATCAAAAACTTTGATTACTCTATCCTATCCTACATAAATAATCAACTTAAAGAGATTAAAATCAACAATTACCCTATTACTCACTAGAACTAACTAAATAACACTAGTATACGAACTAACAGTTATTACTAGCTTTTCCAAACACCCCTTAATAATGACAATTTTTCATTTTAAACTATCAAATAAGGAAACTAATGATTAGAACTTAATAACCAGATATAGAACAGCTTATAAAGGACTTAATTGACTATATAAACTATGGTTTAAGCAAGAAAAATAAAAAAGGGAAATTTAAAAACTATTGCTAAGATATTAAACTAATGATAGATTTAAGATAAAAATTAAGCAAAATTAAGATCTAACCTATATTAATCTAAATCAGATAATCAATTCTACTTAATAAGCATAAAATCATTCAGATAAGCACAGATAAGCTATTAATAAAGCAGAATAAGTAAATAGTAAACTAGAAATTAAGACAGAAATGGAAATGAGAAACTTACATAAGCCTTAGCTAAACAAAGGCATAAGAGGCTCAAAGAGCTTGTCTACTAGCTCTGGCTTATTATAAATAAGCCAGTAAAGTCCAATGAACTCTTCCTTTGTAAGTTCATCATCCAAAAGCTCCAACAATCATAAGCAAGGGTACTTATAGCTGATTTTAAGGTTTGAGTAGATTAAATGACTAATTAAGCTCAAAACAAGCCACTGGACTTAGATGCGCTGTATGGACTTATAGAAGCTATCAAAACATTTTACAACTTATTGAACCATATTTTAAGAAAATTTAGCTTATGAAAGAACTAAGAGCTTAATAAGAAACTTTTTATTAATTAAAAAACAACTGATTACAATACTTGAATTAAAACATTACATTAAGAGATCATTAACTAAAACATTTTTGAAAGAAAAATTACATAAACTAAATAAGCTGAAAATTGTAAAAACTATCTAACTTCTTGTGTGTGTGAGAGCTGTTTGTATTTATAGTGCTGAGGAGATGCTTCTAGGCTCTCAAGTCCTTCCCACGTTCCCTTTGATCCTATCCATTTAAATCTTTCAATCATTGGATGCTCACTCTTGACCCTTGGATTAGATTTTTAGCACACGGATTGCCAGCGTGGCAATCCGTGTGTCAGACTTATTGTGTTACTTCTGTGAGTGAGTCCTTGCTAAAACCCATCAATTTGGTGTGTTTCCTCACTTGCCCGCGTGTCATTCTTTGCTTGGGCTTGACCAATAGGATCTCTTGGTGACGTCAAATGCTGCCAGGGTGTATTTTGTCCCTTTAATTACCCATCTCCACTCTTAATTTAACTTAGCCCTTTGCTTTTGACTCATAGTAAAATCACGAAGAAGATAAACAGTAACAACAACCTTTGGCGCCATTTTTTCTTATAAGGGTGCGTTGTGTTATGTTTGACTGAGGGAGGGGTTGGGTTTGACCTGGGCTTATACAAGGGAATTGGGTAGTGGGCTAGGTTATAGGATTTTGGGCTTGGTTAAAATAAAAAGGGTTTTCGGGCTAGGGTTATGGGTTAAGTAAAAGGGTTATTACCCGTTTTAGTTTTTAAGGGCTAATCTTGTAATTTTGTTATTTTTGAGGAGCTATCTTGGTAACTTTGGGTTTTTGTCATTTTGTGGGTTTGACTTAGTTGACCAAGTGGTTGACTGAGGAGTTTGACTTTTTGACCTTGATAGCTTTCTCCTGGCTTTTTGCGTGCTCTTCCGTTCCCGTGTTCGTGTTTGCCTGGTTTTAACCGTTTTCTTGTGATTTTTGCAATATCCGTACCTACACAATCACAAAGACAAAACAAGCAGTATTTCAAGAATTTTAAGCACAATTTTGTCTTTTTAGGGCCTATTTTGATATAAAATGGATATGTGTTTTCACACATATCAAAATTCCCCAAACTAAGCGATTGCGTGTCCTCACGCAATATTATATGCTTTATAACCAAATACCTCAAAACTTCCCCAAACTAAACCTTTGAAAAATAGCAAAGACTTTTGTGGAGAGAGTTAAGAAATCACAAGTTATAAAACACCCCTATTTTCCTATTTTTCTAAAACTTTTCCAATTTTTTTTTATTGTAATTGAGATTATTTTGACTTTTATTATTTTCATAACTGTTAGGGATCATAGAACAAGATGCATTTCGATTCCGAGAATGCCCCAAAAAGGATAAATTCATCGTTCCCGACTTTTCACTTATCCAAACCAAGCTTAAAACAAAATCACAGCTAAATATCAGTAAGGATGCTAACACTACTCATATTTGCAACTTATGAACTTTTTACTCCCGACATTTATTATATCTTAAGTGATTGTGCTATCTTGAATTTCAACCATGGATTAACTTTTTGCACATACTATGCTTTACGTTCCACCTAAGAATAATGAGTTTGAAGGCGAGATCATCCCATGTAGCGACTTTCGTCTCGGCACATCCCAACCTTACGGCTAAGTGACCAGGCTTTTGACACCCCACAGAGACTAGTATCGGGACTCACGGACCTTAGGTTTCAAAAACTCTCAGGTTTCCCGGATATACATAGCTTATAAAATAGAATAGTCAAAGTGCAAAAGCATATTTGAATTTAACAAAAGGAGTCAATTTATTAATTTAATTTAACTATTTAGACATTTATGCAATTGTAACCCTCGACCTTTTAGAAGGCTGCAGCATCGGTTGTGAGCCGGCAAGATGCAGCAAACTTTTATCAGTCTCGGATCTTTATTTTACTATGGGCTTTCTTTAGAAGACTACCACATCGGTTGTGAGCTGGCAAGAGGTAGTAAACTTTTATCAGCCCACAACTTTTATTATTATATTATTTTATCATCATATATATTTTGTTTTCATCATTTTTTTTACTTTATATAGAGAAGACTTCTTTTTGAAAAATTCAAGTATAAATTTGAACTAAGACTAAAATTTTAGCTATATATTACATAAAAATTATTGATTTAAGTTTAATCTCCAAAAACAGCACGTATATTAATCCGGTTAAGAGCTTATGGGAGAAAAAGCAACAAGTTACATACATGAGCTCTTAAGATTTCCAAATAATCTTTGTTTAGCATCCTACTCATACTTAACTCTATCATCTTTCGTTCTTCGCGAATTAGCAAACGCTTAGCCCAAAAGGTTAAGGAACAAGCTAGAGCTCAACACGCTCGATCGAGTCGAAATTTACTCTTATTCTTTCCCAGCAAGAAAGTCAAAATTGTGCAAAAACACTTATTTTATTTTTGAACATTTTTAATTTTTTTTCATATTTTTGAAAATTTTGGTGGGAAAACGGGGTACGTGAGAACAACGGGTAAAAGTAGGCAAGATCATATCGAAGATATACTACCCCATACTAAAATCAAACATTGTCCTCAATGTTTCCTAGCCTAAGACTTAAAAACCCCATACTAGAACTCAAAAAGGTCGAATGTATAACTCAAACATGAAGAAAGTATCACAAAAATCTTAAGTCGTTTATTAAGTGTGCTAAAAGATAAATGTTAGACGATAATAATCTTTAGGATATTGGATTTCCCCAAACTAATGGCAAGCAAAGGCTAGGAAGCTCGAGTGGACCAGGACAAAACACCGAACACGAGAGTCTTCAGAAAATTTGGGATCAATCCTGCAAACAATCACAAGTACAAACAACAAACACAAAGAACGGAAGAGTACAAGCCTCCTCACAACACATTAGAAGCTAAAAAGAAAAATAGAAAATAGATAAGCATGGGGTGCCTCCTACGAAGCGCTTTGTTTTTGGTAACCGAGTCACATAGCTTGACTCGATCCCTCCGAAGTAATGCTTCACACGATGACCATTCACCTTAAAGTTTGGACCATTAGGTTGAGATAACTCAATAGTTTCGTATGGAAAAACTTTGGTGATGGTGAAAGGTCCTGACCAACGAGTTTTAAGCTTTCCAGAGAATATCTTAAGACGAGAGTTGAAGAGAAAAACTCGATCACCAACATTAAAAATGCGGTTTTTGATCTTTGAGTCATGAAGTTTCTTCGTCCTCTCCTTATAAATCAAAGAATTCTCGTAAGCTTAATCACGAAGCTCATTAAGCTCATTCAGTTGAAGCTTTCGGTGATCACCCACGGTTTTAAGATCGAAGTTAGCATGTTTCAAAGCCCAGTATGCTTTATGCTCTAACTCAATTGGTAAATGGCAAGACTTTCCATAAACAAGCTTGTAAGGCGTACAACCAATCGGTGTCTTAAAAGCAGTACGAAATGCCCACAAAGCTTCATCTAATTTGTCAGACCATGAGGCACGGTTTTCTCCAACCGTCCTTTCTAGAATACGTTTTAAACCTCGATTGGACACCTCCACTTGACCGCTCGTTTGAGGATGATAAGCGGTAGCTAGACGATGTGTGACCCCATATTTAAACATTACATTAGCAAACTGATCATTACAAAAATGGGTCCCACGATCGCTTATTATAGCTCTAGGTGTTCCAAATCGGGCAAAAAGAGATTTTAAAAACTTCACTACAACTCTAGCATCATTTGTGGGGAGCGCCTTTGCTTCAACCCATTTCGAAAGATAATCAACGGCTACGAGGATGTATTTATTTCCTCTTGAAGACGGAAATGGTCCCATAAAATCAATACCCCATACATCAAAGATTTCACAAACTTGGATAGCGTTTTGAGGCATCTCATCTCGTTGTGAAATTTTGCCTTGTCTTTGACACGTATCACAAGATTTGATCATAGTATGGGCATCTCGATATATGGTAGGCCAAAAGAAACCGACATCAAATACTTTTCGAGCGGTGGATTGACACTATGATGGCCCCCGGTGGGTCCTTCATGACAAGCTTTTAGGATATCATTAGCTTCTTGCCCATGCACACACCTTCAAATGA
>BQNB010145461.1:0-16714 GCA_026074375.1 Tanacetum coccineum
TTTGTCTGAACTAAAGATATTTTGCTTGGCAAATCAAGAAACTCTGTTGGAAGTTCCCATTGTATATTCTCCAATTTAGCAACCTAAGAGGTAAGGCTGGAGATAGCAGAAGTGAAAGTCTCCAGTTTTGTTGGAATCTCTTTTAAATTCCCAGGTAGCTAGATTTTCATGTCATGAACATGCTGCTTTAGCTCTTTAATGTCCCCAGGTAGTGTAGTGAATTTTGAGGGGAGCTCTTTCAGTTCAGTTGGTAAGCATCTAGCAAAGTCATGTGAGGTTAGGAGTTTGGATAATTCAGGTTTCAAAGAGGTTACCAGAAGTTCAGTAAGCTGGTTGATATCTAGGTATGAAGGCCTAGCTTTTAGTGAAGTAACTTCTTCTTCAGCTTTTCCCTTTTGTTGTTCTAGCTTCTCCTTCTGAGACTAAAGTAAATGAACTTGAGCCATTAACTCTTGAATTTAAGCTGATTTAGGAGATGGAGGATGAGGGACTGAAGTGTCTTCAGGTATATTATGAGAGGTAGCATGAGTGTCTTTATCTTTTTCAGTTTCATCCTCTTTACTCTCATCTGAAACAATAATAGGCTCATCTTGTAGGGAGTCAAGAGTGAAGAAGGCAGATCTTGTGTCTTTCAAGAGATATGATAAATCATCCAACTTTATTTTCTTTGAAATTTCATCAGCTCTAGACTCCTCATTTGTACCTGAATTAGTGTGGGCAGTTTTTAACCTATCTCTAGCAGATTTGGTTTGATCTACAAGAACACTTGGATTAGTCCATGCAAATATGTGATCAATTTAATTGTTTTTGGTTCCTTCATCCATAACTTGTTGTGTAGGTATGGAATTATTAGGAGCAAATAATCTAGGATCAACTTCAGCTGTGGAATCTGCTGAAGCATCATGTCCTGATGCAGACTTTGAGTGTAAATGAAAGAAGCTGAATAAACAGGTTCAATAAGAATTAAATGCAGACATACAACTACTAAGCTGAGGGTGGGCTCCTTCTTCACTGGTGGCCCCTAAAGATGTTGGGCCACCAGCTGCTTGTTGTGCCTCTTTATACATTTCACCAACCACTGGTGTAGGAGGTGAAGGATGGCTTGGGCTTTTATCCTTGGCCAAACTGGACTGGGTTTCTTTTTCTGATTGGCCAGCTTTGGATTTGGATGCCTCAGTGTTGGACTCAGATGTGTGTTTTGAAGGTTGTTTTCTTCTGAGTCCACTTTTAGCTCTAGGCTTTTTGCCTTATGGAACCTCCTCAGTTTGTGAGGAAGGTTTTGGAGCTTTGGAGTCCACAGGCACATCTAAATTGCAGATGGCCTTCATGTGGTCAGTAAAGGGAGGCCCTTCAGTTTGGTTTTGCTTCAGTGCCCAGTTGTAAACACTGAAGACTTGAGTGGGGTTTATGGTGAGCTCTTGTCATATTCAGGCATCATGTACTCCAGTAGAAGGGATATAAACCTAGGATAGGGAACAACTTTTCCCTAGTTTTCTTGTTCAGCTTGTTAATTATATCCTCCCACATTAGCTTAGCATAATCTACCTTTACCCCATTGGCCAGACAATACAAGATGGTGGCATCCTTAATGGATATTTGATCCAGGCCACCTGTTTTTCCACCTAAACACTGAATGATTTGACCCATTAGTAGCCTCCACCTATGCGGAAGAAAACTCTTTTTGAGAGTTCCTTTTGCCCCAATCTTCCCACTGTAACCTATTGTTTTAAACCATGGTCTCACTATTATTATGGAGGGTGGGGAAACATACATACTTGAGTGAGGTAGGTAATGAGCCCTAAGAGCATTTCTAAAGGTGTTGATACCTATGTCTCCTCTAATTCCACCTGTAAGGGTGGATATCCAAATCTTAGAGTCATCTAAGGTCTTTGCAGTATACCAAAATTCACATAGGTATTCTTTGTATTGAGTTGGGGCCCTGGTAAATGCTTCCATTAGACAGAATTTGAAAATGAAGTCTGACACCTCCCTAAAGTATTTTGAGTCTGGGTGCGAGGGATATAGTAGTGCAACTTCATTGTTGGTGGTGAAGGCAATCTCTTCAAAGATGAACTCAATCTGATCTGTAGGTAGGAAAGGGTTTGGGCTTTCGGGTCTGTCAAGAGTGACAGGTTCTTCTTTGGGAGTGATTTTAGGTGAGGAAGGATTGTGTGATGATGATTCTGCCATTTTGAGTAGTGAGGGTTTTGAAGGTTTGATCTGGTTTGAGGTGTTTTGTTTTTTAGTTTGTGAGAATGAGTTGTTGATTGGTTTGTTGTGATTAATATGATTGATGAAATTACAAATTTTTTTGAGAATATCATTTGAGGGTTTAAAGTTATAGGAATGTTTAAGGTTTGTTTTCAACATGTGTGCTAAACTTTGTATTTAATGAAAGTCAGCACAACATGCTTCTGACAACTCCGTCTATTCAACTGAAAAAGTAGGTGAGAGAAAGATGATGAGGTCATTCTAACTTTTGGATGTCCTATATTAATATATTATAATTAAACAACTTCTTTGAAAAGGAAATTATTTTAATAAAATAATATTACTTTTGAGAATCACATTTGTTTTAAAACTGACCTTGAGATTGATGTTTGAAAAAGATGGACTAGGTTCAGGTTTGATGTTATGTTATGCTGAACACATTATTGTAATCGTCATCATCATCAATCTTCCAGCGAAGGCGACAAAACCCCAAATGCTCATGCAAATCCATGAATGAGACATATGTGATTGCTCAGTTACTTCACTCGAGAGATATCTGAAGAATTAGATAAAACCATTTTATAAACTAAACTGAAGAAAATAAATCAGTTTTGTTTAGTTCTTGACTTAACCAATATATATGCTCCGGTAAAGGCGACAAAACCACACATGCTCATGCAAATCCATGAATGATACATATGTGATTGCTCAGTTACTTCACTTAAGCAAGCTAAAGGTTATATGCAAAAACTGAACTAACATTTAACATATGAAAGTTTGTTCAGTCTTAGATGAAAGCGCTGAAGCTTTAGTTTTCTTCAGTCAGTACCGAAGCTTCAGGTTTTGAATCAATGTTCAGCATACCTAGTTCAACAATCAATCTTTTGAAAGTTGGCTCATCCAGACGCTTGGTGAAGATATCAGCAAGTTGATATTGAGTGGGAATGAAATGTAATTCAATGTCCCCTTTTAGAATATGATCTCTGATAAAATGATATCTGATATCATTATGCTTTGTTCTTGAGTGCAGAACTGGATTGTTTGAGATTGCAATAGCACTTGTGTTATTACAAAATATGGGTACCTTTTCATAAATGATATCATAGTCAGTGAATTGACTCTTCATCCATAATATGTTGGCACAACATCCAGTAGCAGCTACATATTCAGCTTCAGCTGAGGACATAGCTACAGATTGCTGCTTTTTAGCACTCCAGCACACCAGTTTCCTTCCTTGCAACTGACAACCACCTGAGGTGATTTTTCCTGTCTATGTTGCATCCAACACAGTCAGAGTCTGAGTATCCTTTTAGGTTGAAACCTAAACACATTGGATACTACAAACCAAGACTATGAGTACCTTTTAGGTACCTGAAAATTCTCTTGACAACAATAAGGTGGGATTCCTTAGGATTTGCTTGATATCTTGCACATAGACAAGTTAAGAATTGAATGTCAGGTCTGCTTACAGTTAGGTATATTAGTGATCCAATCATACCTCTATACCGAGTCTCATTTGCATCTTTGCCATTGAGATTAGGTCCTAACTTGTTAGGAGGTACCATTAGAGTCTTCACTGATGAACCATTTATGTCATACTTTTTCAGCAGATCCTTAACATAATTTTCTGGGTTGATTGAAATACCTCTTTCAGATTGTTTAATCTGAAATCCAAGGAAATAGGTGAGGACACCCATCATGCTTATTTTGTATCTTTGAGTCATCAGTTTAGCAAACTGTTTGCATAATTTTGTGCTGGTGGACCCAAAGATAATGTCATCAACATAGATTTGAACCAAAATCACATCAGTTTGAGTTTTGTAAACAAACAGAGTGTTGTCTATCTTACCTCTTACAAATTTGTGTTCGGTGAGAAAGGTTGAGAGAGTTTCATACCATGCTTTTGGATCTTGTTTAAGTTCATAAAGGGCTTTGTCCAATTTGCATACATGGTTTGGGAACTCATTGCTCTCAAAACCTAGAGGTTGTTTGACATAAACTTCTTCTTTTAGTTTACCATTGAGGAATGCACTTTTGACATCCATTTGATAAACTATAAAGTTCATGTAGGTGGCAAAGGCAAGAAAGATCCTGATTGCTTTAAGTCTTGCAACATGAGCACAAGTTTCATCATAGTCTATGCCTTCTTGTTGATTATAGGCTTGAGCTACAAGTCTTGCTTTGTTTTTAATGACAATTTCAGTTTCATATCTTTTGTTCCTGAATACTGATAACGCCCAAATTATACATGTTTTCTATGGTGTTATTTGTATATATTTTATCATTTCTCGTGAACTTTTGATACTTAATAGCTTAAATTGCTTGCAGGTTCACTTGAAGACATCCCGAGGTTAGATACATCAAAATAAAATACTTACACGTTAAAGAACACATCATTCAAGAGAAGATCAACAATCAAGCTCAAAGTGCCAAATGTGCGCCGCACTTTCCATTTGTGCGCCGCACTTACCTTCAAGTCAAAGACAGTCAAATTCGCATTTACTCAACAAGTACGCCGCACAATTTCCTTTGTGCGCCGCACTTCACATCTGATATGAAGAATTAATGAAGACTTTAATGCTACTGCATTTACACCCTAAGTACGCCGCACATATTTTCTTGTGCGCCGCACTTACTCAATAAACATTAAATACTTGTGCATTTAATCACCAAGTGCGCCGCACAAACTTTTGTGTGCGCCACACTTTCACCCGAATTTCAGCCTATAAATAGAGCCTCAAAATCTCTCATTTTCATATCAATCACAACAAAAACCATCTCTTCCACTCTTCAATCATCCCACACAAACCCTTTTCTCCAAGCATAAACACCATATCTTTTGGAGATTCAAGATCAAAGAACCAAGAACGAGGAAGAATATCATACTAGTATAATCGAAATAATGAAGTTTGTTATTGAAGCAAGTTATGTTATGAACACCTTAGCCATGAGAGACTAAATCTCTCATGACTACTCGGTGATGTTATGATAATGAATGAGCGTTTGGTATGATCGTGATCTCTTTAATCTCAAGCTTATGTTGCAATCCTATTATATCTTATCTTGTCCATCTTTGCTTATCAACTTAGATTATATAATCATATCTGTAAAGGTCAAAAGACCCGTTATGATCTATGTAGTTTTAAAGATTTGTCTATGGTCATTATCGTTTGTGCTGAGAAATCCACTTTCATAAATTGATAAACAAAATAAGCTTTGATATATTAGTAACTATATTATTTGAGTGACACATTTGGTCTAGTTAACTAAATATGAGTCTTGAGTTAATAAAGTTAGTTTGTGAAAATATTTTCTGACGAGAAATCCTTTTTATAAATTAAGGTTCCATTTTTAAGATCAATATCATTACCAATACTTATAAATTATTTTCAACTATCTGAGTAGTCATCTTTACTATCACTGGTACAACGAAAGTTACTTTCAAAATTGTTGAAGTCTATTTTCTTTCTGATTATTTGAACACTACTTAAATCCTTGTGGATGACCTGGTCTTACCTAAAAAGATTATACTACATACGTGGGTTATACTTTTACCCGTGTGTTTCCCTATAATAAAATTGGTATTTTCAATCATTATAAATTTAAAGTTTTTAAAACACATCAAAGTTTTTGGCGCCATTGCCGAGGATTTTTAAGCTGTTTTGTAGTCAACTCTGGAAAATTATTTTAACTCCCCATCTTTTTCAAAAAACCGCCGTACAGTTTTCTAGCAAACTGACCCAAACAATTTCTCCCGTAGATGCATACACGTGCTTCCAATTCGGAACTTGTTGAACCGTTACCTGAACCTGAACGTACTCTGAATCGAAGACTTTGTCGACAAGATAGAAGAGTTCCATTCAATCAAAGAAACAACCCACCTCAACACCCAAGAATTGTCTACCCGCCAATTCTTAACATCAATTACTTTCATCACTTTCTTGATATTCTTCGAAATTACATTCCAATGGATGATGAACCCATGTGGGCTACCGACCGTGTTGTCGCTTCGACTCCTGGTTCCGCAATCACTATTCCAGAAACCGCGAATGAATTTGCTATTAAAGGTAAACACTTGACTCTTGTCAAAGGAAACTAATTCGATGGTAGAACCAAAACCGATCCTCACAAACACATTTACGAATTCCTCGGAATCTGTGATATGTTTAAATACAGAGATACCAAAAATGAAGCTGTCCGCCTAATGATGTTTGCCCTATCACTAACTGGAGAAGCAAAAACATGGCTAGACGAACTCAACGAAGGAACTATTGAAACCTGGGATGAACTTTGAACCGCTTTTATTAGCCGATTCTTTCCCATAGCTCTTTTCGATCGACTCCTCAAAAAAATCCGAGCTTTCTCTCAACATGAAAACAAATCTTTAACCGGTGCTTAGCTTCGTATGAAGGAATTGCTCCAAACCTGCCATGGTCACAATCTGTCCAAAGGCAATATTATCAAAACCTTCTATCATGGTCTCAGCGAGATAACCCAAGAAGTCCTGAATGCCGTAGCCGGTGGTATTTTCCTTTATAAAACACCAACTCAAGCTTATCAGCTTCTCGAAGATAAATTCTTACTCAAGCTCGACTGGGCTAAAAATAAAAAAACCAAATCAACTCTTAAGAAAATGGTTGCTTTAGCTGATGAAGGTAGCAGTAACTCCGATACTGACAAAATTATGGCCTGAATGGATGCCATGACCATAAAGATGGACGATAAGTACAAAGAACTCCAATCTAATGCTAAAAAAACAAAACCCGATCTTGACGATGATGACATACCCATGTCTCGTGAAGAAGAGGCAAAATTCATGCAAACTTTTCGTAAGACTTGTTTTTACAATGATTACCGCGACCGAGACTCTAATCGCGATAATTGGCGTTCAAGCGGACAGAATGATTATAACCGAGACAACTACCGATCCAACACTGATGATAAACCTTACGATCTTCAAAAACAATTTAACGATTTCATGAAATCCCAACAATCAACCAACGCTTTTGTCAAAGAAACATTCATGGATCTCAAAACCCAACTCGAAACCATAGCCAAAAATCATCAAGCTTCAATCCAGAATCTCGAAAATAAGTTTGACAGACTCGCTGACAAGCAATCTGGTCGGCCTTCTGGATCTCTTCCAAGTAACACTCAACCAAACCTAAAAGGGCAAAACTCCAAAGCCTATCAACCACCGCAATCTCGTAATGAGCATGTGAATGACGTGTTCACTAGAAGTGGTAAATCATATAACCCACCAGTTAACCCAAATGATCAACAAGACAATTCTAAAATCCCTATCAATTTCTATAGTGATGATGAAGACGAAGAACCTACACCACAACCAAAAATCAAGATCTCAAACCAGTCAAAGAAACTCCGTTACCCAAACCATACAGACCAAAATCCCGTATCCTCAACGTCTAAGGAAATAGAAAATAGAAGCCCAATACAGAAAATTTCTCAAAATGATCCGCGCCGTTCGAATCAACATACCTCTTATCGACGTCTTGGCCGGAATGCCTAATTATGGCAAGTTTCTCAAAGAACTAATAAGTAACAAACACAAAATCGAACAAATTTCTACCTCTTTCTTAAGCGATGAAAGTTCAGTGATGATCCAAAATAAAGTTCCACCCAAACTTGGAGACCCAGGAAGTTTCCTTATTCCGTGTAATTTCAACAAAACTTTTTCTTGTAATGCCTTAGCCGATCTTGGTGCTAGCATTAACCTTATGCCGTATTCCTTATATGCCAAACTATCTCTCGAAACTCTCAAACCTATCAAAATGAGCGTGAGATTAGCCGACAGATCATTCCAATACCCTGTTGGAATAGCTAAAAATATGCTCGTTAAAGTTGGTAAATTCACCTTTCCTGCCAATTTCGTTATTCTCGACATGGAAGAAGATAGCAAAGTTCCTCTCATTTTGGGACGACCCTTTCTTCACACTGTTGACGCAGTTATTCGTATTAAACAGAAACAACTCAATCTTGGAGTTGGAACTGAACGAATGATCTTTAATATCGACTCTGCAATGAAACACTGTTATTCGAACGATGATACATGTTTCATTATCGATGTCATCGATGAAATCTTAGAAGAAGATTTTGATGCTCTTCTAGACAAAGGTAGTAAAATCCTCCATTCCATCGAAGGAACCCTTCTCGATGAAGAAAACTTTGCTGAATTCGATGAATTCATGGAAATGACTGCCGATGAAAATTCTGACTCTGAATCCGATACCGAAGAGACACCATTCGAGAAAATCACCATTAATACAAACTATAAAATCAAAACATCCCTTGAAGAACCCCCTACAGATCTTGAACTTAAACCCCTTCCTGATAATCTGAATATGTATTCCCGGAAGAACCCTCTTTTCTTCTTGTTATCATATCATCTCAGCTTTCCAAAGAAAATAAAAACAAACTTGTATCCGTCCTAAAAAACACAAGGAAGCTTTTGCCTGGAAAATAATAGACATTCCTGGTATTTGCCTATCATTCTGCAAACACAAGATACAACTTCTGGATGACAAGAAACCAGTGGTCCAAAAACAAAGAAGGTTGAATCCAAATATGCAAGAAGTTGTTAAGAAAGAAATTGTAAAACTCTTAGATACCGGTATTATTTATCCAATTGCCGATAGTCCTTGGGTCAATCCTATTCATTGTGTACCAAAGAAAGGTGGTATTACAATCGTCACCAACGAAAATGATGAACTTGTCCCAACAAGAACCGTTACGGGTTGGCGAGTATGCATCGATTATCGTAAACTCAATGAAGTAACCATAAAAGATCATTTCCCTTTGCCGTTTATGGATCAAATGTTAGAAAGACTCTCAGGGAATAAATATTTCTGTTTCCTCGATGGTTTTTCTGGCTATTTTCAAATTCTTATCGATCCTAATGATCAAGAGAAAACAACGTTCACATGTCCTTTCGGAACATACGCTTATAGACGAATGCCTTTCGGGCTATGCAATGCCCTAACTACATTCCAAAGGTGCATGCTGGAAATCTTTCATGATATGATCGAAGAATCAGTCGAAGTATTCATGGACGATTTCTATGTCTTTGGAAACTCTTTCGACAAATGTCTAAACAACCTCGATAAAATGCTCCAGCATTGTAAAGATGCTCATCTTGTCCTTAATTGGGAAAAATGTCACTTCATGGTCAAAGAAGGAATTGTGCTCGGACACAAAGTGTCTAGCGCATGACTTGAAGTCGACAAAGCAAAGATCGACGTAAACTTAAAACTTCCACCCCTACTAATATTAAAGGTATTAGAAGCTTTCTTGGACATGCCGGTTTTTACCGATGTTTCATTAAATATTTCTAAGAAATTGCCCGACCTCTAACTAAGCTGCTTAAAAAGGAGACTCCATTTGAATTCGATGATGAATGTCAAGAAGCATTCGGTATATTGAAGGAGAAACTCACATGTGCTCCTGTGATCGTAAGCCCAAACTAGAATCTTCCGTTTAAACTTATGTGTGATGCAAGTGATTTCGCAGTTAGAGCTGTCTTAGGTCAAAAAGATGGTAAAAACTTTCACCTAATCTATTTCGCAAGTAAAACTCTTAATCCAGCTCAACAAAAATACACCGTAACCAAAAAAGAACTTATGGTTGTAGTTTTTGCATTCGACAAATTCAGATCCTATCTTATTCTCTTAAAAACTATTGTTCACACCGATCATTCAGCACTTAAGCATTTATTCAAAAAGCAAGATACTAAACCACGCCTAATTCGATGGATTCTACTTCTGCAAGAATTCGACATAGAAATCAAAGACAGAAAGGTACAGAAAATACTGCTGCCGATCAGTTGTCTTGAATTGAAAATGACGAAATAAGCAATGATAGTGAAGTCGATGCTAACTTTCCTGGAGAGACCCTTATGGAAATTAACACCAAAGATGAACCTTGGTTCGCAGATTTTGCAAACTACTTGGTAGCTGATATTATACCAAAAGGGGTGACGTATTAACAAAAGAACAAATTCTTCTTTGACATCAAACACTACTTCTGGGAGGAACCTTACCTTTTCAAAGTATGTTCTGACGGAATGATCAGACGCTGTGTATCCGGATCAGAAACTCGAACAATTTTAGATCAATGTTACCACGGACCAACTGGTGGACATTATAGACCAAACGTAACCGCTAAAAGGTCCTAGATTCAGGTTTTTACTGGCCAACAATCATCAAAGAAGCTCATACTCTAGTTCGCCTATGCGAAGCATGTCAAAAAACAAGAAATATATCAAACATAATGAGATGCCCTTAAACAACATTCAAGTATGTGAAATTTTTGATATATGGGGTATCGACTTTATGGGACCATTCCCAAAATTGCATAAGTTTGAATACATTCTTGTTGTTGTTGATTATGTATCTAAATGGGCCGAAGCTCAAGCTTTACCAACCAATGATGCCCGAGTAGTTGTCACCTTCTTGAAGAAACTATTCTGCCGTTTCGGAATGCCTAAAGCTCTAATCAACGACAGAGGTACTCACTTCTGCAACAAAATAATGGAAAGAACCATGAAAAGATATGGAGTTAACCACCGTTTCTCTACTTCATATCACCCTCAAACTAGTGGTCAAGTTGAAAACACGAACATAGCTCTTAAAAGAATTCTTAAAAAAACTCTTAAAGACAATCCTGCTATTTGGTCAAGAAAACTTGATGACGCTCTGCGGGCTTTTCGCACTGCCTACAAAACACCTACCGGTACCACACCATACAAACTCATATATGGAAAAAATTGCCACTTACCATTTGAAATTGAACACCGTGCATACTTGGCTCTGAAGAATTGCAACCCATATTTGATCGCCGCTCGTGAGAAAAGAATGTTCCAGTTACACGAGTTAGATGAACTTAGACATCAAGCCTATGAAAACTCTAGATTATACAAGGCTAGAACCAAAGTCTGGCACGAAAAAAAGTTAAGAATGAGGAAAGAATTCAAACATGGGAACAAGGTTCTGCTATTTCACTCAAAATATAAATTTAAACCGCCAAAACTCAGATCTTGATGGTTAGGACCTTATGTAGTGAAAAATCAATATCCATCCGGATATGTTGAACTTTATGGAAAAGATGGAAAAACATTCATGTTGGGATTTACAGATTTGATGAGACAAAAGAATAAAACAAGAAGGACTAATTCAACATTATGGGATTCTAGAAGACTTGAAGTCAAACAGTAGTTATCTTCTCATTTAATGCAGTCAAACAGCAATTAATACTGATTGAAGATCTCATTCAATGCAGTCAAACAACGATTAATGTTGATTGAAGATTAATTACAACTTAAAGATTAATGCTGATTTAGTTTCTTAATTATTTAGTCAACCATATTAAATACATTGGCTAAGTATTTAATACAATTGTTGACTGGAATTAGTTTTCTTTGTAAGTCTTGATCTCTCCCTATATAAAGAGATCATATGTAACACCCCCAAATTGGGTCGCAGCGGAATAAGGGTTCGGGGCGTGTTACTTCTCAGATAAAAAACACAAGATATATATAGAAAGACCAAAAAGTCATTTTAAAACTGATACATTGGATTTAACAAATATTTGATACAAATAGAGCCCGATTTACCCGTTCATTGTTTTATCCAAGGATACAGTTCACAACACATGATATTCCCAAAACAAAATGCAACCATTCTTTAGCATGGACATCCCAAAACAAAATCACCAATGTATCCTTGCACCTTATGCTTTACTGATCTCCTGAAAAACATTGCTTAATAAACGTCAACGAATAATATTGGGGATTACTTCATAGTTTTGATAAATCATATATTGTAGACCAGCAAGATTTCCCAAGTGTATGATAAGTACGATAATGCAACAGATGCAGACATCATATAAATGTAATTACGTTGCCCTAAGCTCATGACACTGAAGCTCGACATAAATGAATACCATATAAATGGCCTACATTGCCCGTGATGATGTTCTAACCCGCAACATCCTATGTTCGATATGGTATACGTTCGTTTGCCCAGTGATAGCTTATCACCCAAACGGGGATGTCAATCCCAATAGATCTATTCATGACATTCGCGCTCACAATCCAGTAACTGACAGTTCATGATAATGGGTTCAACTAGGGTTATCGCTACTTAGGAAACACATAATCACAATATAAAACTTAACCACTTGTGTCCAATTGTAAAACAATGAATGTTTCTCACCCCCAAAAACTTATAAAACAAAATCATGTAAAATGTAGGGCTATGAATTCACCTTGAGTGAGCGAATATCAAGTGTATCACAAATAATGCGTCACGCAAATCGTCAGATGCAACCTATTTAATTTAAGGTGGTATAAGTACCAAGTACTTTGATTTACTACATCATATATAATCCTATATTAGTTACATCATACTATCGTTCGGGCTATCATAATTAAAGGTCGTGTAGTGACGTATGAGGAACTAGAACACTTTAAATCGTAAATCCAACAACTCGTTGATACGCCACCCCGAAGAGGCCTCATTATGAAACTCCCTAGTAATATAGTACTTTGATAACCACATATAATTCTATATAGCTACATCATCGTCTAATCATTTTCGTGAAATCATATTTATAAGGTAAAAAGGTTTATAAATACGCCTTTAGCAAAAATGACCTAACTTTATCGTTTTAAGTCCGTTTCTCGCGTTTCTTACGTCCACGCTTTCGTATTAAGACGAGTGATCAAAATATTACGTTTTTAAGTTTTCAACATTTGTGGTGTATAGTGTTTTTACTGTTCATAACAGCTATAAACTTATTTTTATGTTTTAATTAGCGTAAACTCGTAAATGTAATAACTTATCCGTTTTAATCCCGATTTTAGTTATTCCTTCGAGCACGTCTTTGTTATTGAAAGATATATCATATTTTATAAAGTTGGGTCTGCTGATGAATAGTAACTTTTACTGTTCATAGTTTATAAAATCACTTTTATAAACTTTAAATATTGTAAACGTCGTAGTTTATTCGTTATAGCTCCGTTTTTAGCCATTTTTTCGAGCACGTTCTCGTAATTAAAAGTTCTATTTATTTATGATGTTTCTCAAAAATAAAGTCTCCTGATGAACAGTAACTTTTTATAAAATTATTTTTATACAAGTATTAATTATCGTAAACTTGTTATAGTCGTATCTTTTTCGTTATAAGTCGGTTTTTCGAGTTCTTTACATATTCAGAGTCGACACGAGAAGTACTATTTTTAAAAAACATAAAATCCATGCCTTGGATTTCATGCCAAAACAGCCCTTATATAATCTTTTATATACTTAATTACATAAACTAAGTTTACATACTTTTCCACTTTATAAAATTACCACAAGTCTTCATAGCCTTATTTATCATACATGATACATTTACATATACTAAGGTCCATGGTCCATCTTTTGTCCACACAAGTCCATGATAACAATATTAACAAGATTAGTAAGTTATTTACAACACTTTTACTTGTAGCTTTTTAAATAAACCTTAAAAACCCTAATCTTGTACATACACTTTTTATGCTTAACCAAGAGTGTAAAACACTTATGTATCCATTTTAACATGATGTTAACAACAATATATCTTATGTAAAAGTGTACAAAATAATGACAACAAGTAAAAATCTTTTTTACATGTTTAAAAGCATCCTAATGGTGATTTAGCTATATAGAACATATATACTCATAAAAATAATAAAAGTAAAGACATAAAGGTTTTTAGATAACCTTATATTGATGTATGATGATGAGAAATATGTCCTAAACCCCTTGTTTAAACTTTAAACCCAAGCTTGCAAGTTTACAAACCCTAGATTAGTTTGAAAACCATAATCCTTCCTTTTTTGCTTCAATCCTTTTAAAGGTTTAATCAAACCCTTAAAACATCTTGCGGTATCTTAGATATAGTGTATGAAAGCTTGTATGAGTTGTATAACAAGATTGTATGGTTTGTTTGGGTTGACAATTTGAGCCGTGGGTTTGTTGAGCACAAATGGGAGAGTTTTGTTTGTTTTTCTTAAGTGGTATGAGTTGTGTGATGTTATCTCTTATGCATGTAATATATAGGAAAGGTGGTGAAGAGTTTTAGCTAATATTTTGACCAAGAAAATCAAGGGGGGGGGGGGGACAGGGGGGGGGGGGGGGGATGGCCGGCTATGGGCAAAAAGGTGTGACTAGTGGTCAAAACCACTAGTCATGCTTATAAGTCTTCACTAACTCTTCCATGTACATGCCTTATATGTTTCTATGTCCTCAAATAGTTGAGATCATCCCATGAATTTGTGGAAGTGTGTCTACTAGATATTTTACTTGCCATATGTCTTGGTAAAAATAAAAGATGTGAATGTATACTTGTAGTTTCTTTTATTAAAGTGTAAGTCTTGTAATTCATATGTGTCTTGCTTATTTCTTGTATATGGGGCATCCCATATGATATAACCATGGATAAATTTTATAAACTTTGGTCATTGAAAATAAAAATAAGCATTTGTTGAAGCGTAGATTAATTAACGTGGTTCCGGGTATGCCTAAACGTACTTTATCGCGAAACGTAATAAATTTACGCAACCAATAAAAATAAATTGAACAATGTTAATAATTATCCTCAAAATAATTACTTAACCCTTGCTTGATGTAAACATTTAATTGTTTGATGCCCGTTTACATTGATTGATCATTTTTAGCTTACGCGATTTAACTTAACGATTACGATTAAAAGCAAACGCGTACAATACTAAAAATACATAGTGAATTTATTGACGACGTCAATGACCCTAAAACACGGGGTGTTATAGTCTCCCCCAGTTAAGTGAGCCTTGTCCTCAAGGCTTAAGACGCGGCACTTGACGATGGTGCGGTCTTTGTGAAGAGGTGTGGATATTTCTTCCTGAATTGATCTTCGCGTTCCCATGTGAACTCAGGACCTCTCCTGGAGTTCCATCGAACCTTGACTAGTGGAATGCGGCTTCGCTTCAACCGTTTAACTTCACGGTCCATGATCTCTATAGGTTCCTCGACAAACTAAAGCTTGTCGTCAAAGTGAAGTCCATCCAACGGAACGGCTAATGGTTCGTCGGCATAGCACTTTTTCAAGTTGGATACATGGAATGTATTGTGAACCCTGCTTAGCTCTTCAGGTAGCTCAAGCTTGTAAGCAACCTCTCCAACCTTTTCTAACACCTTGAAAGGTCCAACATACCTAGGGTTCAACTTCCCCCGTTTGCCAAAACGTACGACCCCTTTCCAAGGCCGATTGCACAAGCACGCAACATATCCTCGAGAGTTTGAATAGTCCTCTCGCTTTGTCCGTCTGTTTGTGGATGGTACGCAGTACTCATATCCAGACTAGTACCTAAAGCATTCTGAAGTGACCTCCAGAAATTTGATGCGAACCTAGGGTCACAATCACAAATAATCGAGAGAGGTATTCCATGCCTCATGACCACCTCCTTTAGGTACATTCTTGCAAGTTTATCCATCGGATCATTCTCTCTCATTGGTACAAAGATTGCGGACTTAGTGAGTCGGTTAACAATCACCTAAATGGTGTCGTAGCCTTGTGACAACTTAGGAAGCTTTGTGATAAAATCCATAGTGATATTGTCCCACTTCCATTAAGGTATATCAGGTTGTACCAACAATCCTGATGGCCTTTAATGTTTAACCTTGACCTTAGCACAGGTTAAACACTTGCTAACATAGGTGGCGATGTTTGCCTTCATATTGGTCCAACAATATAGCTTCTTCATGTCTTGGTACATCTTATCAGAACCCAGATGAAAAGAGTATTTTGACTTGTGGGACTCGTGCATGATCACAGTCCTCAAATCGCCATAACATGGTAACCAAATCTTGCCATTAAAGATAGAGTTCCATCCACGCGGATTTCTAACTTTTCCATTCTAAATTTCTCCGAATCCTTAGAATTTTCAACCAACATACCTCCAACATCTTCATTCTTGATGTTCTTTGGTTTTCGTGCTTCAGTCTGAGCATCCAAAATTTGTTTGGGGAGATTCAAACCTATAGTCATGACTAAGGCTCGAACCCTTAATGGTGGCTATCGTTCCTTCCTGCTCAAGGTGTCAGCGACAACATTTGCTTTCCCTGGGTGATAACGAATCTCGCAATCCTAATCACTAAGTAATTCTAACCAACGACGTTGCCTCATATTTATCTCCTTTTGATTAAGAATGTGTTGTAGACTCTTGTGATCACTGAACACCGTACACTTAGTTCCGTACATATAGTGTCTCTAGAGTTTCAGAGAAAACACTACCGCTCTAAGTTCCAAATCATGAGTCGTATAGTTCTTCTCATGAATTTTTAGCCGGCGTGATGCATAAGCAATCACCTTCTCTCTTTGCATCAACACAGCGTGTAGTATATTGGATATCACAATACAAGCTTAGGAATGACGGGTTGGCCAAATTTCTAGAGAGAGAAAGTGACTAGTCTAGTGAGAGAAA
>BQNB010145462.1:0-16714 GCA_026074375.1 Tanacetum coccineum
AGGTTCGGCAATTTTAGTCCCTTAAGTTGTATTTTCTTCACTTGGTTGACTTTTGACTTTGATTTGATTTTGTCTTTTCCATTCCGTACTCGGCTTTGTTTGTTTTTGGCTTTCCTTTTGAATATCCGTTCCTGCATAATTCAAATGCAAAACATACAAATACAATGTATTTTTGGTACGTTTTTAGCTTTTAAGTCCGTTTTTAATGGAAAATGAACTGTGTAATTAAGCACATACCACTTAGCCTATTAAGGTTCCAAAAATAACTAAACGAGCTAACGACAGATATCTATGGAGTGACCGATACTTTCCTAGGATTTTCGTATTCCTAACAGCCGTCGCAAGGAATTGCGATGCCATCTCTAGGCACTGTACAGAATTCTTCAAGAGACTTCGGTGTAGAGTCATAGTCTTGTCCGTTTCTTCTCTAATTGAGCCCAAGTCACGTGTATTTCCTCCAAAAGCCATCCAAATGCTAAAAACAGAAAAACAAACGATTAAGCACATAATCTAGGCATATTTTCATGATTTAGAGGGTTAAATGACCTCGAAAAAGTGTATAAAGTGACACCTCATCAAATACCCCAACACTTGGGATTTGCTTCTCCTCAAGCAAATGGGCTTTTCTACCTAGACAATAGCAATATTGGGGGCATTTAACCTACTTTTTAAAAGCAGTTTATGACACAACCTTCTCGACCTCGTAATTAAAATCACGAAAAGTATATACTAGCACATCACTTAAGTGTTTGGATTCTCACTTTTTCTCAGGTGTATAATGAACTATAACAATATGGGAAACGGGAAAATTAACACTCCTTACCTGTCATAGCATATAAATTATCATAGGCTTGGTAAAGGATCAAACCTCCACCGCTAGGCGCAAGTACTAGAAATTACTATCAAAGAGGGCTTTAAAGGGTTGTGATGTGTAGGGTGTAGGTTAAACAACAACAACAGATGGTAGATACACAGGCAATGATAAGGTAATTAACTACAAGAATACATGCTGAGGCATTGCTAAGCCAAGACTCGACTACTCTACGGATGGACAACGAACTAAAACATACAAACTCTACATCAATCTCTTTCTTTTTCCTTTCTGTTTTTCTCTTTTTTTGATAAAAGATAATACATAACTTGGGGTTTATAACACACCCCTACACTTAAGTTTTTGCTAACTCATTAGAATTTACTAATCTAATGACCTGAATTGAAAGGATCGACAAACATGGAACGTATTGCGCTCTATTAGGGGTAACATGTGACTTATTCCTCAATTCTTCGTAAGATAAAAACTAGCATGATTCCCAATCGTCCCAAAATTGTATTTACAAGGATAAATGACTTGACTTAGCAACTATGTACTCCTGCAATAATTAACTCGGTTTACAATAATGTACTAAAAGCCCGAGTACATACAAGGTAGGCTAAGTCAATTTGGGAGTAACAATTGGTTCAAGGGTGACAATGTTTTTTCATTAATAGTCTAAAATCCACCGGAAAATTATGAGAACCGTGAAAATGATAGGCTCGGAGGGTTTCACTAGGGGTATTTGCACTAAAAATGAGTGCAAAGCAAGGGTGTAAGATAGTTATATAGTCGAGGTGACCATCATAACAATTACAAGTTTAAAACATGGGTTATCCTAGTGCCTCTTATCATTTAGCAAATCTTAATTCTCACTATGCGGTCTCGGGATGCATCACAAAAACAAGTTCTAGAATTTAATACACTACCGGTATACACTCATATAATTTAAAACCAATACCAATGCTCCAGAAAAGGCGACGAAACCACATATACATATCCATAACGATGGAATAGATACACATGATTGCTCACTCCTTAACTCGAGAAAGCTAAAGGTAAAATTATCTTGGGTATCAAAAATGGATACCCGAATTCCTATAGATCTAAAGGCGAGCCTCATATTTTGGGGTAGAATTTGAGGGTTTTTGTGCTAGTTATAAAAATTCCTATCCATGGGACGCTAATAATACTCGGTTTTCATCGGTATGTGTCATAATTTTTTTAAAGTTTGGTTAAAATTACCGTCTATTCTATGTTTTGATATATTACCCATCATTTTAAAGACAAAGCAGATAGAAATTGAAGGAATAATTTCTATGACTTATTTCCCCCCTTATACTTAAGTTGAACATTATCCCCAATGTTCTTAAAAGTACACGTAAAACGAATAAAGGGAAAAGAAAACAAGTAAAAGAAACTAGTACTTCCCTGGTTGGCTCAATAATAGAGAAGAAACATGCGATAACTAGTTAAATCGTCCTCCAAGAATCATCCTTCTGAAACTTCCTAAGAACTTCCGGGTTTTTTCTCATCAAATATAACATGTAAATCAAAGACAAAGACAACTACACCTGGCATAAAATCGGCGGGATAATGATATATACAACGAAACTTTTAGGGTTGACTCTATGAAAGCAGTAAAGATAGGATGAATGTGATGATATAATTAAGGTTTATGCAGGCTATAAGAAAATTACAAATTTTGGATATTGTACAAATCATATTTCAAAAATAATAGAAAATTTTTGAATTTTCACAGGTCTGGAGGTGTGACGCCGTCAGGAAAATTCCTAACGCCGTCTCCTGTGAAAATTTCACATTTGTTTTTCTTGAAAAATTTCTTGCACGCAATTCTATTAGTTATTTCCTATAGAAAATACTACATAAAACCTGAGATTAATCATTACAATCATATGGCTCGAAACTGACGCGAATTAATCTAAACTTTTTATTTATATGTTTGAAATGGTTCTTATAAACTGGATATTTCCCCTACACTTATTTGATGCAAAATGCCTTTGATTGCAATTAAGACTAAGTTAAAAACAAAGCAAAGTATGATCACAAATGATTCAAACATACAAGAATAAACAGTAAAGAGTTAAAACACAAGACACTCTTAAATGCGGGAAATTAAATATTAGGTTGCCTCCTAAAAAGAGCTTTTCTTTATTTAACAAGTCATGTAGCTAGACTCGAAGTCACACGTCCTTACGTGACTTCGTGCAGGCTCACATGCCCACGGATGAGCCATTCTTTCATACTTTCATCCACTTGGTATTCGGGACCTAGGTTCAAACAATTCTTGTACATAAATTTGTTCTTCTCGTAGGCATTCCTAAATTCGTTAATTAAATCTCTTTGACTTGGCACAAGGATATGTGGGAACTTACTCCATGATACGTGCCCTAACTTTTAAACCTAGGTATAGTGCGGGGCATTTGGAATGTGTAGTTATCAAAGATCCTAGTGAAGGATATCAGTCTTTTAGCATAATCATATTCAAGCTTAGTGACTTTCCTAAAGGGTTTGCCCATTACAACATCAGTTATATCACTTATAATAAACTCTCCAATGTCCTCTAATACCATAAAATCCATAATGTAAGTGAAACTTCTGACAAACACATAGACATCCTTAACGATAGAAACTAAGTTTCTCCCAGTACTTCATAATCCGTCTACCATTATAGTTTTATAGGCCTTACACATAATAATGTTCATTGGTAAAAAAGGGTCAAAGTAGGCGACAAACTTTCTAAAGCCAATCATACACTGGAATGCCAAGTCATCCACATCAAAACTATTAATCACCTTTTTTTAGCATAACTTTCCTACATTACCATACTCTTCTAGCTCATTTAGGACTTCCCCATCATCTGAATCGTCCTCTGAATCAAGAAAATGGGAGACAAGGGGTGTATCTACCAATCCATCATCGGGCTCTGGGTCATCCATATTAATTTCATTAGGTTGGTTTGCAAAGCCATTAAGGAATTAGTCAATGTTCTCAAGGCGAGAATCACTATAGGCCGAGATTGTTTGTAGCTCATTGAGCTCTCATACAACCTTTGCGCGCAACGCAGTTGGTAGGACAAGTGGGTTATTGGTCGGTGGTGGATTCGTGTTCTTCATAATGAAGAATGGAATAGTCAATGAAAATTATAAAACAGACACACAAAGAAGAGATACACTATAGAAAGCTAATTTACTAAAAATAAAATTCTTACTTGATAGGAATCAAGCGAGTAGACCTAAGTTAAACAATGATCGAAACATAACTATTCTCTGGCAGCAACGCCAAAAACTTGATGCGGTTGTCATTAGACATCAACAAGAAGTTTTATAACTCCCTAGACAGAGCACCTAACCGTTGTAGTGTAGTAAGGTAAGACTCGGGGTTTTTGATCGTTCCCTAGGGGAATAGATTGGAAAGGCTCGAATAGAATCTTAAAGAGGTCTACGGGGTTGAGAGAAGATTCTTTTTGTATTTTTTATATTTTTATAAAAGAAAGTAAAAATCATAGTTTGAGAGGTTTTGGTTTTAGCTAATTAAACTAATTATAAATCTAAACTAATGGTGATAACTATATGGTAAACGAAATATTTACTTAATCATGTATTACTACTTATTATGTTTCTCCATATTATATTGCTTTGTCACTTTTGTAATGATATGTGTAAGTATTTTTTAAGTCATGAAGGAATTACACGTACCTGCCGTCTATGTAATATATCGTTAAGGCAACGCACAAGTAAGGTAGTATGAAGACTATTACAAGGCCTCTAAGAGTACATTACATGTAATTAAAACACTTAAGAGGGATCAACCATATTAGGGGTAAGGTAGTATGAAGACTGTTACCGATGGTATCTTTTTTACACACTCGTGTTTCCCTAGACGCCTATGCCAATTTAATATCTTATGTCTAGTTTTCTAAAGCCTAACGCGCACATCCATCACAAGAAGCAAGCTAATAAAGATCTACATAATAAGTTTCATGAAATCATAAGTAAATACTAATGAATATTTCCAAACATATTATAAGGAAGTGAAAAACATAAATCAATCAAACAACACATAGACATATTGAATGATAAAAGATAAAGGATCTCACTTGATTAGAACATGAGTTAATGGCAGAAACAAGAGGGTTTTGACTACCTAAAAACGGCCTAATTAGCAGCCAAATTCGTCTTCTAAAACTAGGGTTCGGATCCCAAAAGTTACACACTTTAAAACCCTAAAAACTGTGGGTATATATAGAAAAAGAAGTCGCGACGACGTCGCAAGGTTTCTGACGCCGTTGCTTCGCCGAATCTTCTGGGGTTTCTTTTGAGGCGGCTACGTTCTGACGTCGTTGTGAGGGTCTCAACGCCGTCGCTTGTAAGATATGACAGCGTCGCAAGGAATTGCGAAGCCGTCTCCAGGCACTGTATAAAATTCTTTAAGAGATTTCGGTGTAGAGTCATAGTCTTGTCCGTTTCTTCTTCAATTGAGCCTAAGTTACGTGTATTTCCTCTAAAAGCCATCCAAATGCTAAAAACCCAAAAACAAATAATTAAGCACATTATCTGGGCATATTTGCATGATTTAGGGGGTTAAATGACCAAAAAAAGTGTATAGAATGACACCTCATCAGACGGCGTTCGAAATATTAAGGCAAAACAAATTTTTCATCAAGCTTAGCAAATGTGCATTTGGTCAGCAAGAAATTGAATATTTGGGCCATATTATAACTTCTGAAGGTGTCAAAGTGGACCAGGGGAAGGTTAAGGCAATGCTCAACTAGCCTAGATCAACAAACGTTATTGAATTACGTGGGTTTCTAGGTCTCATCGGCTATTATCAAAAGTTCGTCCAAAATTATGGTATTATAGCTCAGCCACTTACTAATTTTCTAAAGAAAGGGAAATTTGGTTGGATCAAGCAATCAGAAGGTGCATTCGAGGCCTTAAAGTTGTCCATGACTACCACTCCAATGCTTTCCATGCCTAACTTTGAAGAGCCATTTGTCATTGAATCTGATGCATCAGATGATGGGATTGGAGCCATGTTATCTCAAAAAGGAAGACCAGTGGCATTTATGAGTCGAGCTTTAGGAGTTACAAAAAGATCGTGGTCTAGATATGCTAAAGAAATGTTGGCTATTGTTAAAGCAATTTGAGCATGACGACCTTACTTGTTGGGTCAAAATTTTTATGTTCAGACAGATCAACGTCGTCTTAAATACTTGATGGAACAGAGGATAATGACTTCGGAATAGTAAAAATGGATATCTAGGTTAGTTGGATATGATTACGAGATTACATACAAACTGGGGAAGGAGAATTCTGCAGCGGATGCGTTGTCAAGAGTGATAGGCAGTCCTAGCCTTGACGCTCTTTTTGTTCCACAAACTTCCTTGTGGAATGTGATAAAGAAATAAGTCTTCTTCAGCCACTGCCCATTACTTGTCACGTGTGGGAAGAAATCTCTGAAGTGGTTAATCGGTGTGTGGAACAATACTTACTTTGCTTTGTATCGCAATAACCCCGTAAGTGGAGCTCATATCTCCCATGGGTTGAATTTTTGTACAACACGACGTACCATTCGTCGATTGAAATGACACCATTCCAAGCGTTGTATGGTAGGCTACCGCTTAACATTCTAACTTATTAAATGGGGGCATCATTTGTCAATGAAGTGGACCAAGCAATGATCACCAGGGATGCTGTTTTAAAGCAACTTAAAGACAATCTTCATGCAACGAATAATCAAATGAAACAAGTGGCAGATTCAAAAAGAAGGGATGTTGAGTTTCAAGTGGGTGATTCAATCTTTCTTAGACTCGGTGCCTATCGTCAACAATCTGTTTATCAGAGGACAATTCAAAATCTTGCTATTTATTTTTATGGTTCGTACTACATTGAAGCAAGGATCGGGAATGTCGCTTACCGACTAAAGTTACTAGAAGGGTCAAAAATTCATCCCATTTTTCATGTATCGATGCTCAAAAGAAAAGTGGGTGAGACTACTATCACCGGTGCTCAACTCCCCCCTGTGGCGGAGGATGGAGAAATTAGTGTCGTTCCCAAAGCACTTTTAGATACTAGATGGGTTAAGAAAGGATCCAAGTTTGTCGAGGAAAGTCTGGTGCAATGGAGTGGGCTTCCAAAGGAGGATGCAACGTGGGAAAATACGGAAGAGCTGCATGAAAAGTTCATTAGCATGAACCTTGAGGACAAGGTTCCACAGAAAGAGGGAAGCAATGGTAAACCAACAAGAAGATCTACTCGAGTACCAATTACGAACCGAAGATACCTGAACTAATTAGCATGGTTGAATAATACAAAGTTAATGTTTTATTTATTGTCTTTATGTTTAAGTTTGAGTAGCCCAGGGGGTTGCTAGCAATAAATAAGTAAGGTCAAGAGTATTTAGGAGTTACACTTGAGAAGATTATAAGTATTGGTCTTGTGTAATCCTTTTGGGAATATGAAATGAATAAAAACTATGGTTTATTCTCACCTTAAGCAAAATACTATCATCTAAATTTTAACTAGCTTTGATTAGGACCAATCATGCGACTTATGAAGAATTTGATAATTGTTCATTTTATTATTATTTAAGTACAAGTCGCCTTCTGGACAACTGGACGACTTAAGAAGATTTTGTACTTAATTACTAAAAAAAGTGACATGTGGCAAAATCTATTTAAGTTGCCCCGGTCGCCCTTAGCTATTTTGGCTCAAAAATGTTTTTTGAGCTAAAGTTAGAAACACCTTTATGCATTTGGGCTATTTTTGGAATTTTCCCATATTACAATTGGGAGATGATTTGCACACTCTAAAAAGTGATTGACACACTCAAAATGTATAACACCCCGCATTTTCAGCATACTTCGCTCCCGACTAACTCATAATATAATTTTTCTATCAAGTTATGGGACATTTGCGTGTGTGTCTTTAATATTTCAATACTTACACGAATTCATACGCTTCATGAATGTAGCCAAGGCGTTCATAGACGTAGTTAATATTACGTCAAATTATCAAACCATGTATATTTTTCCTTCACTTGTTAAGACTTTACATAAACCCTTCATATCCGTTATGTGAATTATTTTCGCGTCAAGAAATAATACACTCTCGCTCATTTAGTCCAAGTGAAAATAATTGAACCAAACTCCACCAACATGTTAAATTGTATAAAGCAAGGATAGACAAAGTGTTAAAAATAAAAATAGTCATGTACCCTCCTACAAAATAGCATATGTCGACTGGTCCTTACTCCTTCACTGGGTCCATACACGTTTTCCTTGTTTTAAACTTGGAAGATATTCACAAGATATCTAAATTCCTTTTATCCAGCATGTAAAAGCCCTAACTATTCTCCTTGCCAAGCATATCCATCTCGTGACTCCCTGGTGCTAGGATAACATTGGTTTTGCTTCCAAGGTTTCAACAGTAACCACCTTTTTATAACTATGCATTGACTGAATTGAAACCCAAGAAATTCTTTGCCATGAATGGGTTAACACAAGAATGTGACCCAAGAACAAATCACTATACATGCCTTATATGCGTGTATATGAAGAACATGCATACTCCCTGGAAACCACAATTCCAACAACATCATACTTCATTCACCACCACCTCCCAACAATCACCACATCATTGTTTACAAAGGATGCCATCATAGACCAATACCGTCGGGGAGCAAGCCAGGCCACACGGGGGGGGGGGGGGGGGGGGGGGGGGGGGGGGGGGGGGGTTGGGGTGAGTGCGGGGGTGGTGTGGAGTTGTTAGGGTGGTGTGGTTGGGTTGGGGTAGTAGTTTTTCGGAAGGGGAATGGTGTGCGGGGTGTTTATGTTGCGGGGTATTTGCCTAATTTGATGAGGTATTGAATTGTGGAGGGTGTGCTTGGTTATGGATGAAAATGTTCTAAACTTCATATTTCATCATACTTCATATCCCATCTTGGTTTCCTTTTGCCAACATGGACATTTGAACTACCTATCTCAATAGCAGAAAACAACCAAATCCTTCAAACTTCCAACAAGACCCCTATTCGTCGATTCATTTACTATAACGAATTGATAACCTCGCGCTAAGATTCAGAATAACAACACTAAACCGCGTAAGCTTACCTCGGCAGTCGGCCCTTTTGGAGCAAATTGTATTCTGATTGATCAGGAAATTGATGCCGAAGCTTAGGTTTCAATACAAAGCGAACGCCTAGATCAACAAAAACTTTAAAAGCCCCCTATTTTCATAAAAGCAGTGCGTAGAGTGATTAGCATAAGATGTATTCGGGATTTGAAGCCAATAATAGTCTCGATAGTGGTAGTATGGACAAGTGTCTGAGGTGGCTTACAAGGTAAGATTGTTGGAGGAGTCATCTCTTGGATGTTATATGAGTGTGGTGGCTCTAGAAGGTAAGTTTAGTTTCTCCATGTTTATGAGGTTTACCCAAAGGTGCTACAGTAAGCTCCCAGTTGAGATAGACTTACAAAGTCCAAAAATTTCCTTAGAGTGTACGTTAACCTCCAATATCTCCTCTTTGATAGAGTATCCGCCCGATATATTTTATATATTCCAGAATACACATTATATACACACACATTTAGGTCTTAGTCGTGTGCTTGAAAAACATTTTAAACAAGAGAGTCGTTATGTTGTTCTTCCTGTTAGTGGGTCGAACTCAGGATAAGACACATTGAGCTCATATCGCGAGTAATAAAACATGGACGTAGGTTGTTAAGAAGCCAAACACTAAGTCGCAGCTATACAAAATTTAAGGTGTATAAAAGATAGGGTGAGTTGGGGGACACACCAGGTTCGCAACATTTCTTTTGACCCTTGGCCACGTAGTGTTTTGAAGGGTATGTTCGCCTAGTATATCATACCCTAAAAATCTCAGACTTAGTAGTAAATTGTAGATGACCTACTGAGCCTTATGTAGCGATTGGAATCATCAAAAATGGCTAAGGAATGAATAGCTTACGATCAGTTAAAAACCCCGAGGAAAAACTCATAGATCATGCGTTGTTAGGAAAAACACAACCCCTCCCCTTTGACTTTAAATGCGTGTTTCAACATCTAGGTATAGTTATAGAAATTCACACTTTGCCCCTTTCGAAAGTAGGCCACATAATGAGCACTTTGCCTCTAGAACCTGTTAAATTCGTCGAGAAAATAAAAAGTTTTTTTTTTTTTTTTTTTTTTTTTTTTTTTTTTTTTTTTTTTTTTTTTTTTTTTTGTTGTTTTTTTTTTTTTTTTTTTTTTTTTTTTTTTTTTTTTTTTTTTTTTTTTATAAGAAGCCCAAAGTCGCGTGTAAGAAACTTCCATCTTGTGGGTGGCGACACCCGATCAGTTTTTCGACCCCATCTTGACCCTCCCAAACCTGGGAATTTAGGGCAGGAACGGGGGGCATTTTATAGTCATCATAGTAAGCTGCATTTAGGAATTCGAATCATCAAAAATGGTTAAGAAACGAACTCACAACGAAGGTCCAAAGTTAGTACTGCTGCCAAACAGTTAATACTGTTGGCACGCAGTTAATACTGCCGACCGCGAGTTCGACACCCTTACTTTAGCTCCATTTTCGACCCTCATAACGACCTCTGCCCTCAAATCCTATAAGAGATGAATTGTAGTACTCCTGGCCCCGTTTCCAAAAGTATTTTTAGTTTGTCATAATATGTAGAAACGAACGCGAAAATGTATTTTTTTTATAATTTGAAAAAAGGTTTTTTATAGGGATAAACTAAAAAAAGAAATTTTGGTTTCACTTGTGTCAACATCTTAACGTTTAAGACTGTTTAATTTTTTTTTGGGCCAAAGACGCAACACCTTCCCTTTGGCTGTATTTTTACTATATTAAACGACATATCTAAGCAAAACATAAATAACGAAAGTTATTGACGACATGGCCTAGTTTGTAAAACACCTTTTTGCTTGTAATTTAATAAAGTAGCAAGTCCATAATTTAATTGTAAAACTCTAACGACACCTCATGATAACACTTACAAATTTATAAGTTTAATTTAAAAGGAAAACGTAAATGTTTCATCTAATTATTTAATGCACTTAAAGATCAAACCAAGGACTGACCCAAACTAATAATTCAAAGTATGTACAGCCTAGTTTCTTAAATGTCTGAAGTCATAAATTATATACTTGCGGTTTGACCACATTAACCAGATAAAGTTGACCATTTTAAAATAAGAAATTGTTTTCAAGTGTCATTTAATTCAATTAAAAATCAAGCACACACTAGGGACGAGATTGCAAGTGTTTATATTATTATCGTTCCGTTTAGTGAATATGTATTATTCATTCATAGGTTGCGGTTAAAGCCTTTTGCATCGTTCTTCGTGCCACTACTTTACTTCTACGATATCATTACTTACTATGAGTTTATAGTCCAACTTTTTACATTTCAATGATAAATATTATATATAAACCTATAATCAAATCTCGGGGAAAATCATGTTTTGGTTTTTTTAACATGGATGCAAGTACATTTTAAATTCAAATATTACGAGTTTGCCTAAGTAGCTATAACCCACTATGCCAATATCATGAACGTTAATTGGCATAGATGTAATTGTAAATTGCATTATGTGAGCGTGAATGTTATGAATAGATCTATTTGGGATTAACATCCCCGTTCGGGCAAGTAGCGCTTGCTAGTTTACCGGTTGGCCGGAAACGACGGACGTATACCATTTGGATTCATGGATGTTACGGGTTGAACATCTACATTGGGCAAAGTCATTATGTGTAATTGAAATACACACATTGTTTAGCTTCGGTGTCATGAGCTTAGTGCATTTCGTAATACATTTTGTGATATTGTATTTGTTACTTTATTACAGGGAAATCTTGCTATCCACTTCATTAACTTTATAAACCTATAAATTCACCAACATTATTGTTGACAGTTTAAACATGTTTTCTCAGGTCAATAAGGTGCAAGTCACGGATACATTGGCTGGTCGTCATATGAAGTCACATTGTCATAAAGATTTGCATGCATTACATTTTGGAATATTGTTATGTTGTGAAATCTTTGTTTTTACAAGATAAACAAGTTAAGCCCATGAGCTTTTTGTATCGAACCATTTATGAAATCCAATGTATCAGTTTTAAACGATCCTTATAATGGTCGTTCTCATATCTTGTGCTATTGATCTATGAAGTAATACCCCCGGAACATCATATTCGACACAACACCTTTACCCTCGTTTTTGACCCACATAACGACCCCGACTGTCCAAACTTATAAAAGAGAAATTAAAGAAGGCATGACCTAGTTTTCAAAGGTATGCTTGGTTTGTCATAATATGGAGTAACGAAATAGAAAATCTAACATAAAGTTAGTACTGCTGACCGCGTGTCAACAGTCTTAATGGTTTAAGACTGTTGGCAGTCGCAATGCCTCCCCTTTGGCCACGTTTTTGATCCTTTAAACGACATTTTTGGACAAAACCTAAATAATGAAAGTTGTAGACGACACGGCCTAGTTTCCAAAACAACTCTTGGTTTATAATTTTATTAAGTAACGAGTCCAGAAATTGATTGCAAAACTCAACGTTCGTTCCAAAATTTTATAAATAAAAACTTAAGTATTAACACTTTTAAATTCGTTTTGTCACAACTTTGTCCACTTATTTGACACGTTTAGAGACCAAACTAAGTGTCGATTAAATTAACTATGAAAGTACTTGCGACCTAGTTTCTAATTTGTCCAATATCGTAATTTACACATTTAATGGTAAGAGATTATGACCCGATACATGTGGCCAATTTTCATGAATAACCACACTTTAAACAAGTAATATTTCTCAAACTCAAGCACAATACCAAGGACAAGATTGCATATGTTGTAGTATATTACATGATTAGTAATACGCGTATTATTATTTAGGTAGCGGATAGAGTTTGCATTGTTTTCGCGTGCATCACTACCGTGCTCGCTTCATAATCGTTGCTACCTCAGTATATCATTAAGGTGAGTTTATAGTCCCCACTTTTATACTTTTTCAATCATTTATCAAATCTCGGGGATGAGATCATGTTTGTTTTACAAAATGGATGCAAGTACATTTTAATTCAAATATTACGAGTTTGCCTAAGTAGCTATAACCCACTATGCCCTTCATCATGAACTGTTAATTGCATATATGTAATTGTTAATTTCATTATGTGAGCGCGAATGTTATGAATAGATCTATTTGGGAATTAACATCCCCGTTCGGGCAAGTAGCGCTTGCTAGTATTTCGGTTGAACGGAACGACGAACGCATACCATGTCGGACTCATAGATGTTACGGGTTGAACATCTACATTGGGCACATTATTTATATGTAGTTGATACATACATTGTTGAGCTTCAGTGTCATGAGCTTAGTGCATTTCGTAATACATTTTTGTGATATTGTAATTGCTACTCTATTACAGGGAAATCTTGCTATCCACTTCATTAAATTTATAAACCTATAAATTCACCAACATTATTGTTGACGTTTTAAAACATGTTTTCTCAGGTACATAAGTGCTAGGTGCTTACTTGATGTGCATTGGAGTCCAAATAATACAAGATTACTTTTCAAACGACACTTAGAGGTCGTTCTCTCATGACTGGTGCAATGGTATTATGAAGTAATGCCCCCGGAACATCATTTCCACTGCGACCCATTTTGGGGGTGTTACAGATTGGTATCAGAGCCCTGGTTATAGAGAACTAGGTTGCCTATTTTACCTAGACTATAACCGTTTTCAAACATTGCATCATACAAAAGTTTTTCAAGGGACATACATACATTACTGGTTTGCATCTAGTATACATGCTTACATGACATGCACCATTTTAGCATTAGTTGGTTATACTAAGTGCTTACATAGGTTATATACATGCTTACATGATATGTATATATATATAGAGAGAGATATATGTGCTTACAATTCCTTACGTATATCTTAAATTTATATAAGATTTATTTATATAAATACTAGAACACTTCTCAAAACATTACGAATCACACAATGGTCCAAAGAATCTTGCAAGACATTAACATAACATCTCACAACATTTCATCTTCGGAGCACGACTTAGAGAACTAAACTAATTCTTTTATTACTCCTCTAATTTTGAAGAATCATGCCTGTAACAAGACAAGGAACAAACGACGCCATGACTCCAGAATCCATTCAAGCTATGATCGATCGGGCAATCCAAAGAAACTCTACCCAAACTCAGGATGACGATAGCCAAAATTCAGGAGGAGGAATCAGAAGGCCTGTGCAACCTGCACGTGTCTGTACCTATCCCGACTTCATGAAATGCCAACCCTTGAACTTCAAGGGAACTGAAGGCGTTGTTGGCTTATCTCAATGGCTCGAAAAGATGGAATCAGTATTCCACATTAGCGGTTGTGCCGTTGAAAATCAAGTGAAGTTTGCTACCTGCACTCTGCTAGGTGCTGCACTAACCTGGTGGAATGGTCATGTGAGAACCTTAGGCCATGATGCTGCCTATGCTATGACTTGGGGGATGAGGATGAGGATCCTGAAGAGGATCCCAGCGAGGAGCATGAGCCTGAGAATGAGGATGCTAAGGAGGATGAGTCCTCTGAGGATTCTGATGAGACTGAGCCGTTCGAGGAGAACGAGACTGCTGCTACACCACCACCACCTAGGTCACCTCAGACTAGGATCCCTTTTTCTCAGACACGTCTCCGTAGGGCACGGAAGACTGTCAGACTTGAGCCACCCATGCCAGCATCCATGGAGGCACGCATTGCTGAGCACGCGGTCGCACCTATACCTTCCACCAGCCCTACCTATGATCAGGCACCATTGGGTCATAGGGCAGCCATGATCCGTATGAGAGATGACATCCCCGAGGAGGACATGCCACCTCAGAGGAGATTTGTACTTACTGCTCCCCCACCTGGGTGTGATGTAGCAGAGAGTTCTGCTGCTGCTGCTAGAGCACCTAGAGGTCAGTATGATTTTGTTGATGCTGTTGAGGCAGGACAGGGTTTGATTCGTAGTCCGGGTCATGATGTCCGGACTATTGCTAGAGCTGCTGACAGAGCAAAGGATGTTGGTTATAATTTAGACTTGATACTGATTATGAGCTTATGCTTCTGAGTGTAGGATGATGACTTCCATTGAGGAAGTTAACTTGAGGGTCAACTACCAGGTACAGGCTCGTAAGCGAGAGAGTGAAGACTTCTATACACAGCTTCTTGAGGCACAGACTGACCGCAGAGACATTAGACTTGAGATTGATGTACTGAGAGGTCAGAGGACTACTTATGAGATAGAATTGCAGGAGGTACGCCAGGCTTACCTCAGGTCCGAGGCTCAGAACAGGGCATTGTTAGCGTGACTTGAGACACTAGAGACACACATGACTCGTATGGAGTGGCAGCGCCAGAGAGCCGAGGATGATGTAGTCAGACAGATCATGCGTACCCATGTGCTAGAGGCTAGAGCTCAGATTGATACGGTGGAGGACACCGGTAGTAGCTGTTAGTGTACTTTTCATTTCTAGCTATTTTGTATAGTCTATTAAGCTTTATGGGTAAATCCTAGCTAATAGACTCTAGGAAGTATCTTTGTTTTCTGTACTAAGATCATTGTGGTTATTTTGTATCCAAACAAATCATGTATGATTCGACATTACATTATGAAGCATTGATGTATGATGTTATGGTTGATCTCATTTTCCATGATGTTGTGGTGTAATTATTATTATCATATCCATTGTATCGACATTGTGATTATATCTCACTTACATTGTATTCTTGTGATTATTAGAATCATGCCTGTAACAAGACAAGGAACTAACGACGCCATGACTCTAGAATCTATTCAAGCTATGATCGATCGGGCAATCCAAAGAAACTCTACCCACACGCAGGATGATGCAAGCCACAATTTGGTTGGAGGACTCAGACGACCTGTGCAACCTGCACGTGTCTGTTCCTACCCCGACTTCATGAAATGCCAACCCTTAAACTTCAAAGGAACTAAAGGCATTGTGGGCTTGTCTCAATGGATTGAAAAGATGGAATTAGTATTCCACATTAGCGGTTGTTCCGTTGAAAATCAAGTGAAGTTTGCTACCTGCACTCTGCTAGGTGATGCACTAACCTGGTAGAATGGTCATATGAGAACCTTAGGTCATGATGCTGCTTACGCTATGACTTGGGGGACTTTCAAGAAGAAATTGATTGACAAATACTGTCCCAATGATGAAATCAAGAAACTTGAAATTGAATTGTGGAATCTTAAGGTCAGGGGAAATGATGTGGCAGCTTACACCCATCATTTCCAAGAACTAGCCTTGATGTGCACCAAATTTCTTGCTAATGAAACCGCGAAGATTGACAAGTACATCGGTGGACTTCCCGATAACATCCATGGAAATGTCATGTTTGCAAGACCCAAGACTCTTAACTTTGCTATCGAGTTGGCCAAAGACTTGATGGATCAGAAGCTCCGCACTTATGCGAAAAGGCAGAATGAAAACAAGAAGAGGCTGATGATTCGTCAAGAAACAATCACCAACAACAACCCCACAAGAAGCAGAATGTAGCTAGGGCATACACTGCCTGCCCTGGTGAAAAGAAGGCCTATACTAGAGACCTAACTCTGTGCACCAAGTGCAATTACCATCACACTAGACAATGTGTACCTAAGTGTGGAAAATGCAAGAGGTATGGTCATGCTACCACTGATTGCCAAGTCAACACCAACAACAACAATAAGAATCAAAAGGCTGGGGCATGTTATGAATGTGGTAACATCGGGCATATGAGAAGAGATTGTCCAAAATTGAAGAATCGTGGAAATGGCAATGGGAATGGTATAGCTTAAGGAAGAGCTTATGCTTTGGGAG
>BQNB010145463.1:5419-16714 GCA_026074375.1 Tanacetum coccineum
TTTCTCGTGTTTTGTCACTTTGCACGAGGCAGCTTTCAAAGCAGCCTGACCTGCTGTAAAACCCCTACTACTTAACCCCGCAAGAGGAGAAACCCCGGTCAAATCCACGCACGCATGTTTCCCTCCAATCCATCCAAAAACCAAAACTTCAGCCGGTCTAAGTGTAGATCTTCCATCCGACGGGTCTGTTAAAAAGTTCACAGGTGCTTCTTTCTTGGCGGAGATCCCGGCATGCCTACATATGTCAAAAAGGACATCCCTAACCATATCGTGTCGGTAATTGAATCCCGGGAGCTCTTTACAATGAACCGCATGTTCCCCCAAAGGAATCTAAACATGCCTTGCGACAAACAGGTCATATCGCATCAACAGAAAATAATGGAATCATGAGACGATATTTAAGGATAATGCGATATTCCGCCGGTGACATATGTTGACCAAGCCCGTCTATAGGGATAGCTAGTAGAAAATCTTGAGCATGTGGTGCGCGCAGACACTCAAAAACTGCTTTCTGTCTCATAATCATGTCAAATTGAACTTCCATATCCTTTACCATTTCGCTAAAAAGGACATTCGCCAGTGTTTGTTTTTTTATTCGATAGTTTTTTGTTGTACCTGTTATGTGATATCCATTAGTGGTTTTGTGAGTGAGATTTGAATCTGTTATCTAATGTAGAATCTTTTTGACAAGTCATTGGCTCAAGCCCGATTGTGAGTTTGTAGTCCATTAGGTTTAGGGTTTTGATTAAGTTGCTTATTGTCAAATTTAATATAAATACATATGCTATCTTATATGTAAGACATTCAATCAATAAAAGTATTTTGGTATCTAACATGGTATCATAGCTTTAGGGTCAACCCACCAACAACAATTGCTATTCTCCCGTCATCGGTTACTTGCTGGTGATCCGGAAGGATCCTTTTTTTCGCTTTATTGTTTTATTTATTTAGGATTTTATTTTCGTATTCCATTCATAAACCTTGAACCCAAACCGTCAAAACACACAAAATATATTGAGTTGCCTTCGATCAACCATATATTTCTTTTTCTCCCTCGTCTAATTGTTTTCGTTGTCGAAGATCATTGTCGTTGACAAAAAAAGTTGATCACCAAATTGCCACTCCCTCCTAAAGGCAAAGCAAGCCATGACGTAGAAAAAATAGCAAACGTCATAAAAAATAAAGGAAACCGCGAAGCAGTGTACAACTATATTTTCAAATACAAGTCCATCTCCGTGCAAACGATCAACGAAGAAGAGAAGAAAGAAAGAAGATGAGAAGAATAAGGCGATTTCAATATTCTATCCAGTTTGTTCGTCCGAAAGACTCTCGTTCAAACGGCACGAGAATGTTAGACGAGTTATTGGCCCAAGCCTAATTGTGGGCTTGTGGTCCATTAGGTTTACGGTTTTGATTAAGTTGCTTATTGTCAAAGCTATGTATTTTTAATATAAATACATATGCTATATTATATGTTGTAATACATTCAATCACTAAAAGTATTTTGATATCTAATAGTCAACTGGGTAAAGTTGATTGAAGATGAAACTGATTGCCATGATCTTGGATTGATTTTTGAATCATGATCTTAAAATAGATTGATTTCTTTTAATTGTGTAGGTTTATATTCATTGATTTCAAAATCAGGATCTAGTTTTTGGAGAGGATTTTTCGTGGGGTTTGATGAGTGTGTTTTCACGTGTTGAGTATGTGAAAAACGAAGGGGTGTATCAGACGTGGCTTTTTAGGATAGTGAGGTGACTTTGTTTGTGAGGTGGCATTTACTTTTTGAATTTTATAAGCAAACACGACAAATCAATCTACCACATTAAGAAACACAAACATTATTTCTCATCTAGTTATTTTATTTTGTTATCAAACTTGATACTATAGAGAAACAAAATACGGAGTACATGTTTACTCGATTTGTTGTGCGTATATCGAACAGATGAGAGTTATTTTACATACTAGTTTCTCCTTACATACTAAAGGATAAATCTAAACCATCAATTTTATTAGATTAAAAAGACAAAATTTAAGATTTAAAAAAAACAGGGAGGGACCAAAAGTGTAAATTTACTAAATTCACACTAAAAATCTTACGTTTTTAAGTTATTTTACGTTTTTACGGTTGTTTACGTTTTTATATGTTTTTTACAGTTTTTTTACGTTTTTTACGTTCTTATATGTTTTCATACGTTTTCATCCGCTTTCGCACGTTTTCGTACGCTTTCGCGTGTTTTCGTTTATTTTCGCACGTTTTCGCTCTTTTTAGACGTTCTCGCACGTTTTCTTATGTTCTCGCACGATTTCTTACGTTTTCGCATGTTTTCGTCCGTTTTCGCACGTTTTCGTCTGTTTTCACACTTTTTCTTCTATTTCCGTCCGCTTTCGCACGTTTTCTTTCGTTTTCACACGTTTTCGTCCGTTTTTGGACATTTTCTTACGCTTTCGTCCGCATTTGCGTGTTTTGGCTTTCACGCGTTTTCGTCAGCTTTCGTACGTTTTCGTCTGTTTTCGCACGTTTTTGTCCGTTTTCGCGCGTTTTTGTATGTTTTTAGACGTTCTTGCACATTTTCTTATGTTATCGCACGATTTCTTACGTTTTCTTTCGTTTTCGTCCGTTTTTTGACATTTTCTTACGTTTTCGCACGCTTTCGCGCGCGCATTCGCGCGTTTTCTTAAGCTTTCGCGCATTTTTGCCAGCTTTTGCGCGTTTTCGTTCGTGTTCAGACAAATTTGGACGTTTTGAGACGTTTTTTGGCAGTTATCAATCAGTTGCTTCTGTTTTCATACGTAATCTATCAATGATATTATACCAAAAACCCTAAACCCCTAACCACTAAACCCTAAACCCATAACTACTACGTATAATATCACAAGTGACATGTACATACACTTTAAAATCTATACCAAAAACCGTAAACCCCTAACCACTAAGTATAATATCATAAGCGATATATACATAAACTTTAAAATTTATACCAAAAACCCTAAACCCCTAACCACTAAAATATATACCAAAAACTCTAAACCACTAACCACTAGATATAATATCACAAGTGATGTATACATAAACTTTAAAATCCATACCAAAAACCTCAAAACTTTAACCAGTAAACCCTATACAAAAAACCCTAAACCCTTAACCACTACGTATAATATCACAAGTGATGTATACATAAACTTTAAAACCTATACCAAAAACCCTAAACCCTTAGCCACTAAACACTATACCACAAAACGCTTCCAACAGCTAACCACTAAATCTATAACCAAAACCCTAACCACTAACCACCAACCTGCTACAAAAAACCTGAAACTTCGCTCCCTAACCAGTAACCCCTATATCAAAAACCCTAAACCCCTAACCACTAAACCCTATACCAAAAACTCTAAACCCCTAACCACTAAACCCTATACCAAAACCCTAAACCCCTAACCATTAGTTATAATATCACAAGTGATATATATACATAAACTTTAAAATATATACGTATTCACAATGAAGATGGAAATCCTGCTTGAGCCAATATCAAACAAGCTCATGGTAGGTGACTTGTGAGATCCTTAATGGGTCAAACTTGTGACACTGGATATCGACTCGGTCCAGATTATGAATTGACGGTTGATGAATTTTGATAAAAGTCTAAAACTCTCGATGTGTTACAAAAACACTTTCTCAAGTGACACGTCGATTGATTTTCAAATCAATTTTCTTCTTCAATCGGTAAGATAGTAACTAACCGATTCACTCTTATCGTGTTGTCTGCTTTGAGACGTTCCGATAAAGAGAACAGGCAAGTAAGGTGATTCTGATGTTTACACATTAGAAGATCTGACACTTATACTGGAAATCCTGTCAAGGAGATTCTTCTTAAGTTGAATCTACCTGATCACAGGTCGGTCCTCACGGATTCGGAGGTTAATCCAACCAAACTCGGGCGAATGACAAAGCCATATTCGTCCACAAGCTTTATTGCTAACTGTTTTATTACAGGTTAAAGTAAAGATGGAGATGGAGATACCTCATTCCAGTGGAGTCAATTTCATAACCACATGCTCATACTCGTTCGACAAATCCAAAGACTTCATGAAAGCTCAAGTATATGTTTCAAAGCTTCCATAACTCTGATATCAACATCTTCTTGAAGTAATCAAGCACTAAAGTTAAAAGAACTTCAAGATCAAAGAATAATCAAGCTTTCAAGATCAAGAAAGGTATGAGCATGTCGGTCCAGATGTCACAAGCACAAGATGGTAAAAAGACTACAAGATGATGATTAGAGATTACTTTTGCCTGATGATCTCAAAGAAGCTCAAGTTCACACACAAGTTGAGTTAAGGAACAAGCTCAATATTAAAGATCAAAGATCACTACATTAAAGTATAAGATATTAAATGAAGAATCAAAGACTACGAGCTGTATACAAGACCAATATGAAGATTACTGAGCTTAAGTTTATGTATTCCAGGGTGACCTCCCTTAGGGGAGATTGTTAGATATTAGAAAAAGACTATGTCACCCTGTGTATTTTACTACTTATAATAGCTCATAGTTAATCATATAATCTATAACATTCGGTAATGGGCCAGGTATTAAACCCAACATGTAAGCCCATCTATTAGGCCTTTGGGCCGGTTTTTGTAAATATATATAAGCCTCTTCCATCTTATGGAAGAGGTGGTTAGTCATTTTATACACACACACTTTCTTTCTCTAGAGGAGTGTGCATTTTATTTGTTTCTCTCTTTAGCATTCGACTAATCCACTAACCATTTGATTGTGTGATGATATTCAATATCCTACACTAAACCTTAAAACCAAAAACCAAAACTAAACACTATGCCAATAACCCTAAACCCCCTCCCTAACCACTAAACCCTATACAAAAACCCTAAACCCCTAACCATTAAACCCTATACCAATAACACTAAACCCCATCCCTAACCACTAATCCCTATACCAAAAACTTTAAATCCCTAACCACTAAACCCTATACCAAAAACCCTAAACCCCTAACCACTAGGTATAATATCACAAGTGATATATACATAAACTTTAAAATATATACCAAAAACCCTAAACCCCTGACCACTACCCTATACCAAAAACCTAAACCTCAAACCACTATGTGTAATATCACAAGTGATATATATACATAAACATTAAAATCTATACCCTAAACCCCTAACCACTAAACCCTATGCCAAAACCCATAAAACCCTAACCACTAAACCCTATACAAATACCTTTATAAAGTAAGATTCATTCGTGGCTTAACATTTATTACCCCTGGCATTTTAGTATCACTAGTGATAAAGAAATAATAATAATATATCATGTGATAAAGTAATATAATGTGACATTAGTCATGGTTTTCCACATATAATTAATATCACATTTGATAAAGCAATATAATGTGGCACTAACTGTGTTTATTTTTAAAATTCTTAACATGTAATCAATGTTATGTATCACTTGTGATATTATACTGTTAGTAGGATTAAAAGGGTTAGAACATAGTTTTGTGAGAAAATAGTATTTTAATTTAATTTTCACAAATTATGTTTGATATATGGTTAGAATAGTAAAGATGTTTATTTTTTAATGTCAAACATGATGAACCATTTAATGTTTTATATAAATACTTACGCTCATTTCGTGACATCATGTTGAGTGTTTGAACGTACAAATAAGTTATATCACATGTGATACTTCAAGTAAGTTTGATGATAAAAAATAAAATTCTTCGATATTCACCAACTTCTATAAATAAACTGTTTTTGATTTGGAGGTCCAAAAATTATGTATGATAAATGGTTGGAAAGCTAAGGATATATAATTTTCAATGCCAAAAACAATGAGTCAGTTGAAGTTACACACAAATATTTATACCCGTTTTACGAAAGCATGTGAAGTGTTCTAACTTATAGATTAGTGAAATATCACACGTGAAATATCAAACAAAATACTACATTGAGAAAAAACAAAAAAATACAAAAAACAAAAAAACAAATAAAAGTTTGTCGAAAGTATATGAAAGTGCCCCTCTATTAAAAGATAATTTAATGCTCATCACGATGGTGTAATTTATGCATCTTAACATTTTGCAGCTTTTGCGATATGTAATTTTTAAAAATAAGGGTGAAAGTGTGTTTTAATTAAAAAACACAAAAGTAAGAACGGGTGGTGGATGTTTTTAAAGGTTTAATCTTATCCATTAAATAAAACTAAATCTTAGATTAATCCCCATCATTAGATCAAACTTAAATGGATGGTTTAGTATGTGAGGAGAAACTGATATACAAATGAACTTTTCTCTTACATATTAAGGGACAAATCTAGACCATCCATTTCATTAGATTAAAAAAACAAGATTTAAGATAAAAAAACATGGAGGGACCAAAAGTGTAAATTTACTAAAACTCACACTAACCACTCCCTCATTATTTGTAGAGTTGGCAAATCTTGCCCAAATTGCAATTAACTAACCTTTTGACATTTTGTATGTTTTAATTACGTTTTTTATGTTTCTTACGTTTTTTTACGTTTTTTCCGTTTTTAACATTTTTGTACTTTTTTTACGTTCTTATATGTTTTTGTATATTTTCATACGTTTTCGTCCGCTTTCGCACGTATTCGTACGCTTTCACGTGTTTTCGTCTGTTTTTGCGCGTTTTCATTCTTTTAGACGTTCTCGCACGTTTCTTATGTTCTCGCACGAATTCTTACGTTTTCGCACGTTTTCGTCCGTTTTCGCACATTTTCATACTTTTTCGTCTGTTTTCACACATTTTCTTCTGTTTTTGTCCTCTTTCGCACGTTTTGTTTTGTTTTCACACATTTTTACACGTTTATGTCCGTTTTTAGACATTTTCTTACGCTTTGGTCCGCATTTGCGCATTTTCGTCGGCTTTCGCGCGTTTTCGTCAACTTTCGCACGTTTTCATCCGTTTTCGCGCGTTTTGTCTGTTTTTACGTTCTCGCACGTTTTCTTATGTTATCGCATAATTTCTTACGTTTTCTTTCGTTTTCACACGTTTTCTTTTGTTTTCACACGTTTTCGTCTGTTTTTGACACATTCTTACGTTTTCTTATGTTTTCATACGTTTTCGCACGCTTTCGTCTGCATTCAAGCATTTTCTAAAGCTTTCGCCCGTTTTCGCGCGTTTTCGTCCGTGTTCAGACGTATTTGGCCGTTTTGAGACTTTTTTGGTAGTTATCAATCGGTTGCTTCTATTTTCATACGTTATCTATCAATGATATTATACCAAAAACCCTAAACCCCTAGCCACTAAACCCTAAACCCTTAACCACAAGGTATAATATCACAAGTAACATGTACATACACTTTAAAATCTATACCAAAAACCCTAAACCCCTAACCACTAAGTATAATATCATAAGTGATATATACATAAACTTTAAAATCTATACCAAAAACCCGAAACTCCTAACCACTAAAACATATACCAAAAACTCTAAACCATTAACCACTAGATATAATATCACAAGTGATGTATACATAAACTTTAAAATCTATACTAAAAACCTTAAACCCCTAACCAGTAATCCCTATATAAAAAACCCTAAACCATTAACCACTACGTATAATATCACAAGTGATGTATACATAAACTTTAAAACCTATAACAAAAACCCTAAACCCCTAACCACTAAACCCATACCAAAAACCATAAACAACTAACCACTAAATGCTATACCAAAACCCTAAACCAATAACCTCTAAACCCGATACCAAAAACCCTAAACCCCCCTAACCACTAAACCCTATATCAAAAACCCTAAACCCCTAACCATTAAACCATATACCAAAATCCTAAACCCCTAACCACTAAACCATATACCAAAATCCTAAACCCCTAACCATTAGGTATAATATCACAAGTGATATATATACATAAACTTCAAAATATATACCAAAAATCCTAAACCCCTAACCACTAAACTCTATACCAAAAACTCTAAACTTCTAACCACTACATATAATATCACAACTAACATATACATAAATTCTAAAATCTATATCAAAAACCCTAAACCCCTACCACTAAACCCTATACTAAAAACCATAAACCCCTAACCACTAGATATAATATCACAAGTGACATATACATAAACTTTAAAATATATACCAAAAACCTTAAACCCTTAACCATTAAACCATATACCTAAAACCCTAAATCTTAAATCCCTAACCAGAGTATAATATCACAAGTGATGTATACATAAAATTTAAAACCTATACCAAAAACCCTAAACCCATAACCACTAAAGCTCATACCCAAAACCCTAAACCCCTAACCACTAGGTATAATATCACAAATGATGTATACATAAACTACTAAACCCCTACCAAAACCTAAACCCCCTTGTTTTAACCTAACCACTAATCACTAAACCCTATACAAAAAACCCTAAACCCCTAACCACTAAACTCTATACCAACAACCCTAAACCCCGAACCACTAGATATAATATCACAAGTGATATATATATATATTTTAAAATCTATACCGAAAACCCTAAAACCCTAACCACTAAACCCTATACCAAAACTTTAAACTCCTAACCACTAAACTCTATAGCAAAAACCCTAAACCTCTAACCACTAAACTCTATACCAAAAACCCCAAACTCGTAACCATTAAACCCTAAACACCTAACCATTAAACCATATACCAAAATCCTAAACACTTAAACGCTAAACATTATACCATAAACCCTAAACCTCCTCTATAACCACTAAAACCTATATCAAAAACCCTAAACCCCTAACTACTAAACCATATACCCAAAACCCTAAACCCCTAACCACTTGGTATAATATCACAAATGAAATATACATAAAACTTTAAAATCTATACCAAAAACCTTAACCCCCTAATTATTAAACCCCAAATCCCTAACCACTGGGTATAATATCACAACTGATATATACATTAACTTTAAAATTTATACCAAAAATCATAAATCGCTAACCATTAAACCCTATACCAAAAAATCTAAATACCTAACCATTGGGTATAATACCTAACTACTAGGTATAATATCACAAGTGATATATACATAAACTTTAAAATCTATACCAAGAATCCTAAACCCTATACCAAAAATCCTAAACCCCTAACCACTAGGTATAATATAACAAGTGATATATACTAACCTTATACCAAAAACCTAAACCCTTAACCACTAAACCATATACCAAAAAACCTAAACACCTAACCACTAAACCCTATACAAAAACCCTAAACCCTTAACCACTAAACCCTATGCCAATAACCCTAAACCCCCTCCCTAACCACTAATCCCTATACCAAAAACTTTAAACCCCTTACCATTAAACCCTATACCAAAAACCCTAAACTCCTAACCACTTGGTATAATATCACAAGTGATATATACATAAACTTTAAAAAATATACCAAAAACCCTAAACCCCTGGCCACTACCCTATACCAAAAACCTAAACCTCAAACCACTATGTGTAATATCACAATTGATACATCATAACCATACAAACCTAAACCCTATAACCACTAAACCCATAACCAAAAAACTTAAACTCAAACCACTAAACCCAAGTACAAAAACTCTAAACCACTCTGAACCCCAAACCCTATGCAATAACCCTAAACCCCATCCCTAACCACTAACTCTATACCAAAAACTCTAATACCACCTAACCACGTAAACCTTATACCAAAAAAACCTTAATCCCTAACCACTTAGTATAATTTTCACAAGTGATAGATATACATAAATGTTAAAATATTACCAAAAACCCTTACCTCTGACCACACCATGTACCAAAAAAAGCTAAAACCACAAACGCCACTATGTTAATATCACAAGTGAAATATATAATATATATATATCGCTTAATATATAATATATATATAGATATATATATATATATATATATATATATATATACACACATAAACTTTAAAAACTATACTCTAAACCCCTAACCACTAAACCGCTATAACGAAAACCCTACTCCCCTAACCACTACACCCTATATCCAATACCTTTAATAAAGTAAGATTCACTTACCGTTGATTAATATTTATTACCCCTGACATTGTAGTATCACCAGTGATAAATAAATAATAATAATATCTCATGTGATAAAGTAATATAATGTGACATTAGTCATGGTATTCCACATATAATTAATATCACATGTGATAAAGCAATATAATGTGACACTAACTGTGGTTATTTTTAAAATTCTTAACATGTAATCAATGTTATGTATCACTTGTGATATTATACTGTTAGTATGATTAAAGGGGTTAAAACTTACGTTTTTTTTGTGAGAAATAGTTCTTTAATTTAATTTTCACAAATTATGTTTGATATAGGGGTTAGAATGTAAAGATGTTCATGTTAAATGTCTAACCTGAATGAACTCATTTAATGTTTACATAAATACATACCTCATTTCATGACATCATGTTTTGAGTTTCGAACGTACCAAATTAGTTATATCACATGTGATACTTCAAGTAGGTTTGATGATAAAAAATAAAATTCTTCGATATTCACCAACTTTTATAAATAAACTGTTTTGATTTGGAGGTCCAAAAATTATGTATGATAAATGATTGGAAAGCTAAGAATATATACTTTTCAATGCCAAAAACGATGAGTCAGTTGAAGTTCCATAAAAATATTTATACTCATTTTACGAAAGCATGCGAAGTGTTCTAACTTACAGATTAGTGTAATATCACACGTGATATATCAAACAAAATACTACACCGAGAAAAAAAATACAAAAAAATTGTCGAAAGTATATGAAAGTGCCCCTCTATTGAAAGATAATTTAATGCTCGTCACGATGGTGTAATTTATGTATCTTAACGTTTTGCGGTTTTTGCGATATGTAATTTTTAAAAATAAGGGTGAAAAAGTTTTAATTAAAAAACACAAAAGTAAGAATGGGTGGTGGATGCTTTTTAAAGTTTAATCTTATCTATTAAAAAATTAAATCTTAGATTAATTCCATCATTAGATCAAACTCCAATGCATGGTGGAGATTTGTCCTTGGTATGTGAGGAGAAACTGATATGCAAATGAATTTTTCTCAATCTTTTATATAATAAAAGAATTACATCATTTCAGAGTTTTCTATCAGATTAAATCTTATGTGAAGATAAATTGGACTAATCAGAATGCTTGATTTTGTCACATAGGCAAAATCGTGCGATCTGATTGGTCAATAAAAAGTCAAAATTGAATCAATTTGGTCAAAATTG
>BQNB010145464.1:0-16714 GCA_026074375.1 Tanacetum coccineum
CCGTGGGGAATTAACCTTATCCGTAGTAAGATCACTTATACATGGAAATATTGTAAACATGGTAACCCTAATTTTATAAATGGCATGTAGTTTATAAAATTACGGGATTTCTATTTATAGAAGGTTTTAATACAAAATTAGAAATATTTTAAAAATTACTAATGTTATAAGGTTGTATGCATGCTTCCTTATACACAATTTTGGTAACACTTAATTTATCAAATATATACCCTAAAATTAAGTCATTTGCCATCCAAGTATGAAATCACTTTTGTTTTCTACTCTAAGACAGTCATAGGTGAATTGCAAAATAAGGTAATACAACAATCGCATGGTCAGACCAGAGACTGTATAATTACTGATTTTGTATTGGACGACTTATATCGAGTATGGCTGTTTAGAACTTCGGCCCAAGGCATAAGATGGGGTTAAACATGCTAATTGACATTGTAATTCTGGATTATGATGCCTTGTGCCCCATAAAGGCTAAGAGTTGCACATGTTGGCAATTATCTCCCGCATATTACCTTTTGAGTTTACCATTTCTAGTAGATCAACTACATTAATGGTAGAACGTTAAGTTGGATCTTAGACCCTTGTAAAATTAATCGTTTATTTATATAAACATGGGTAGTTAATTTTTAAGGGATGAATTATAAAGAATACTGAAAATAAACTTTGCAAGTTCTTTTAATGTATTAATACAATGATACCGTAAACAAAAGTTTGTTCTTACTTAAGAAAGACAAATTGTGTCTATTTCCTATACTTTTTTACTTATGAAAAAAAGGTTATAATAGGAATGACAGAATTATCCTAAATTCTATTTGAACTCATACCAAACTTACATGTTATGTAAATTGGACTTCTTATTCTTTCAAGATTGCTCCAATATCCTTATTTGGTTTTGAAATCTTTAAATCATAATAAGAAACTTGGATAACTAAAGAACCTGTGTCTATAGCTATCAAGATTAAAAATATCTTGTTGTAAACAAGACATATTTATGAGGTTTGAATTGGAAGACGAAAATGTCACCACAATACTAGAAAAGGCAATAACTAGAGATCTCGTGTCTATAGCTGTTTTCATAAAACCAGTAAGAGACGCTACACACCCTTGGTGTAAAAAGCAGATAAAGGAGGAATTGCATGCCAATTTTTCAAGTTAATGAAATAGCTGAGATAGCTAGAACTTTAACACACTTCCTTGAATATCTAAGAACATTAGCAATAATGAGTAGACATTCAATAAATGGAAAGATAAATTGCAAATTACTTTCACTAGTGAAGAAACACTCACAATGTTGTCAGATTGAGTGGGAGTAATGCATTTTATAAACGAAAATGACGAACTTAAAATGTTGTCAAATTCAATGGGAGTTATGAGCTGTTTCTTGATAAGCATCCTACTTTATTTCTGGCTTGGCTTGAAATAATAAATTACTTTCCAAGTGTGAAACATCTTCATTTAGTAAGAATCACCGTATATTATCTTTTATAACTTGTTGCCTTTGAGATGTCGCTTTCATTTAATGTTATCTTTGATAGTTATGCATGATTCCTTATTAATAGATAGAGTTCTATATACACTAGCTATGAGCTTGACACTGCCATATTGTCGATACAAACAAACTAACTAGTGTGGTGTTGTTTTATGCAAAGAAGTTGTACCCTGCACAAGTGGAGTATGCGACCTATTATTCAACTGAGTCTAGTCCTACATATTTAATGCGCTGCAACTTCGGTGTTGTTTGGGCGTAGGCTAAGAGTCCAAGAAAGCTCTTAATATTGCAATTTATATATCTAGAATCATAGGATCAAAAATATTGACCTGTCTTTGCCCTTAGATTGTGAGCTTAGTTGGACCATAAGGTGACCTTGGTTTCAACAAGTACGTTCTCGATTAATTGGTAAAAACTCGGACAGTGGACTACTAGTATATAAAGAGCCGTTAAGCAGTAAGTGGGTAAAGTCTATATGAGCTAGGGTTTAACAAGATTATTATTGCCTTAATCCCTAAGATAGATTATAATAAGCAAATACGAATGCTTTTTGCGATGCGTTATTGTGAGAATTTAGTGATGGTCTTACGAAGAGTTATTACTAAGTATTAAGAATGGTTATGCGCCTCTAGATAAGTAATCATTGCACAACATAAACAAACCAATATTCTAATTAGATTAATCATGGCTAATACAGTTTTCATATATTTGGCTAGACTGCTTTTTTATCTTCTGTTAATTTACTTGCATGTGTTTTTGTGTCTTGAATTGGTTTTAGTCACCACCAAACCCGTGCCATTAGATTTAGGATTAACATAGGTTTAGCATAGGTTTAGCTAGATTAGACTAACTTAGATTAGAAAAACCAAAGTATTAATAAATTGCTAGTGCTTACATCGGCTCTTAGTAGTGATCGACACCATACGTTACCACGAAAAAAACTCTCATTCCAGACGGGTACACTGCCCGTTAAAGTGTTGTTTTTGGTTAAGTCGGCTCAAAATTTAAATTAAAACTTGATCATAATTTAAACACCACACAACGGACAATCAAGTGTTTGGCGGTCCGCCCGTTGCAGGGGGAGTGAGAATTAATCTTAATTTTTATTTAATTAATCTTGATTTTTATTTGATATTTTAGTTTTTAACATTAGATTAGATCTAACCCTTAGGATTAGTGTAATTTAGATTAGTGTATAATTTTGTATATTTGTGTGTTTAATTGTTTGTGCGATTTAATTGTTTTCTAATACACTATTCTGGTCGATAACCCAATAAAGCGTATCCACTTCCATTGGATACGGCGTATCCAACCTTCTTATCCAATGCAGCGTATTTGTTCAAAATATTAATATGGTGTATTCAGTTCCATTGAATACGACGTATTGAATATCTGATACAGTAACAGATCTGGTTCTTCGCATTCAATTTCCGTATATCTGTGTTTTCTTTCTCCTGAGCCCATCCTACTGATTGTTTATCCCTTGTTTCAGGTAGTGCGTGAAAAGAAGTTCAACTAAGGAACTATTTACACCTTTCAAAGATCCAAAACGAGAATTTCGATCATCTAGGAAGCACTTCAAGACACCAAGTCTTGACGAATCGAGATCGCCTGATTTCGATCTATTTTCTGACCAAGAAGAATATTCGGAGGAAGAAGTTGCGGAAACAATGACGGAAACCATGGAACAATACATGAGCAAAACTCGAGCCGACTATGGATCGGGAGTTGCTAGGCCTAAGATCGAGGACAAGGATAATTTTGAACTAAAAGGCCAATTTCTCAAGGAACTACGTTACAACACTTTTAGCGGTTCAGATCATGAAGATGCGAACGAACATATTGAGAAAGTTCTTAAGATCGTGGATTTATTTCACATCCCTAATATAACTATAGACCAAGTGATGCTTAGAGCCTTCCCTATGTCCTTAACTAGAGCCGCAAGTCGTTGGCTAAGAAACAAACCATCTGGTTCGATTACAACTTGGGAAGATCTGAAGACAAAGTTTCTAAGCAAATATTGCCCACCTGCTTGTACTGCAAAGAAATGGAGGGGATCAACAACTTTAAGCAAGAACCGAATGAAAACCTCTATCAAGCTTAGGAGCGATTTAAAGAACTCTTGATGAAGTGTCCTCAACACTATTTAACAGAGATGCAGGAGGTAGTCTTGTTCTATAATGGATTGGATGTTCCAACTAGACAAATTCTTGATTCAAGAGGAGCCATACCATCAAAGACTGCTGCTGATGCAAAAGTAGACATCCAAGAAATGGCTGAATACTCTCAAAAATGGCACAATGGAACATCACTCGTGCTTGTCTCTTTAGCTCGTTTTTGAAAGGGTACTTCACTTGTTTGTGCTTTGTAATTCCATCTTTAACACTTGATCATGATCTTCAGAAACTTAGATGTGCTGACATATCTTGATCTTGACTTGTTTAAGCTTTAGCTCTCCTCTGAATTACTTTGTGATCTTCTTTCACTTTGACTTTGCCATACGCTGATCTTTAGTCTCACATGCTCATATCTGTTGGAATCTGGAAAGCTTTGATGATGTATCTTCTTCTAATCTCCATAACGTTTAGCATTTGAAGAAGACATTGATTTTCAGAGATTGTGCGGAAGCTTTGTATGTAAACTTTCTTGATTTCCTTTAATAGGTGAGTAAGGATATGAGCATGTCTTGCATCGGATACTTTGAGTCGTCATTCGCTATGATAGAACAATTTAGTCACCAACAAAAACATTTTGTTATGTAAAAATCCACTTAATGTGTTCTAGAAAAACATTTTGTGAACACACAAAGGTTTTATATTTTGAAGGGACCGAGTATAGACGATACTCAATCTGGTCGGTTACATTAACCTCTGATTCCGTGAGGATCAATGATTACAGTATGAAATTACTGCACCTGTGATCAGATAGATTCATTAAAGAACCAGTCTTGACAGGTTTTTTTCCGGCAACTTCGTGACAAGCTAGTTCCACTTAATTACCCTAAGGGGTTAAAAAAAAAAATCATATTCCCTAATGTTCGCCGTTCCTTCCTAACCAAGATGTCCAGAAAACTAACACACTAAATAGTTTTCTATTAAAGAATGGTACAAATATGAGTCAGTACAGTTACTATCTGCTGACTATACCGTACAATTCCTTTTTCAGCGTTTTACTTCTTAATACAATTAAGTACCGTAGAAGGCCTGTGGCAAAAATGATTTGAAAAACATTCGATGTGCTTATAAAATTTGTTTGGGGCACAAACGAAAGTTTAATCAGAATGCTCTGATGATGTTTTGAAATATATCCCGAAAGATATGAAGTGCCTTGGGAAATCCAAACTTGTACAAGTACATTTATGGAAATCCACTTCACTAGTGGGCGCAGTCCGAAGACCAGGCATGAGCATTCATACGAATACCCTGTTGGTACAACATCTCTTTCCTCAGCATTCCATAAGATCACTTTCACGAACATGAAACAAAAGATTCTTTGTCATTTATCAAGATACGTGTGTATAACACAAACTTTTGGTACCTTGACATTTTTGATCATATTAACACTTATGCTCCCCCTACACATGTGCGTCGATAATCGAAAGATGTTTAGCACATGCATGGATAGGACTTAGCATTTTAGAATCAATCGAATCATTAATTATCCGTTTTACATGTTTAAGTCACATTTTCTCCCCCGATCAAAAGTATGAAACTTGTGAATGGTTTTGATCTAGAATGGACTTAAAATGTATCAATCTCCCCCTCAAAGTTAGGAGGTGAAATAGCAGACAAATATCAAGTGAGCAATTGGAAAAAGACTTTAGAATACAAAAACATAATGAACTGCACACTGGTCTTGAACTGTAAGCGGTTGGTCGTGTTTCATCTTCAGCAATAGAATCAGCAACAGTACGTCCTTGATTTGACCTGCAACAACTTTGAAAAATACCTGATTCTTTCTCACCCTCAAACAATGACCCTGTCCAATGTTGATTTGGTAACCCAAAAATTGTTCGGGTCTTAGACAACTTCTTGTCTGTGGAAGAAATAATGCACTGAAACGTACATTAAATCTCTGGGCTAAGACCGGGTTACAGTCTGAAATAACTGCAAGCCATACTACACTAATATAAATATATCTATATATTTTAATAATTTTTTTTTTTGCAAATATACACAAATAGACAAAGGATACAATGTGAAACACGTGGTTACTCGGAGACAGACTCATCCAGGAGTTCCTTGAGAGTCTCTGGTGACATTTGTTTAACTCCAACCAGTGGGAGTAGTGTTGCGAAGTGCTCTCTCGGTAATGCCTTCGTAAATATGTCAGCCAGTTGGTATTTTGTCTCCATGAAATACAACTCAACAACTTTCCTTTCAACCTGCTCTTTGATAAAGTGGTGACGAATATCAATGTGCTTGGAACGCGAGTGTTGAACACTATTACAACATAGAGCAATAGCACTTTGATTGTCACAATACATCGGAATTTTGTTGAACGCAAATCCATAGTCTCGTAGTTGAGAGCGCATCCAGAGGATTTGAGCACAGCATCCTGATAGGGCGATGTATTCAGCTTCTGTAGTGGAGATGGCAGTACTTTTCTGCTTTTTGGATGACCAGCTAACAAGCCGATGTCCAAGAAATTGAGCTGAACCAGAAGTACTTCTCCGTGTGTCATGACATCCTGCATAGTCAGCATCTGCAAAAGCTTTTAGTTCAAAGCCGGAGTCCTTCGGATACCACAGACCCATGTGAATGGTTCCTTTAAGGTATCGAAAGATCCGCTTTATAGCAGTAAGGTGCATTTCAGTAGGCTTAGCCTGGTATCGTGCACACATACAAACAGCAAATACTATGTCAGGTCTAGATGCACTAAGATACATAAGGGAGCCAACCATACCACGAAATCGTGTAGGATCAATTAGCTTTCCTCCCTTATCTTCATCAAGGTCGGGACGCTCCGCCATTGGAGTGTCAATGGGTGTGCATGTGTCAAAACCAAACTTTTTCAAGATTTCCTGAGCATATTTGGATTGGTTGATAAAAATGCCTCTGGGACTTTGAGAAACTTGTAATCCTAAAAAGAATGACATTTGTCCCATCATCGACATCTTGAAAGTTGAGTTCATCTCAAATGCAAATAATTTGCATGCTTTGGGATTGGTAGAGGCAAAGATGATATCATCTACATATATTTGTACCAGTAGAATATGTTTGCCTGCTTTCCTGGTGAACAGAGTTGGATCGACCACGCCCTTTGTAAATCCTGACTTGATTAGAAACGCTGATAGCTTGTCATACCACGCACGTGGAGCTTGTTTAAGCCCATAGAGAGCTTTCTTGAGTCGGTACACATGCGATGGATGCTCTGGATCTACAAATCCTTCTGGTTGACTAACATAGACAACTTCATTCAGTTCGCCGTTGAGGAAGGCGGTTTTCACGTCCATCTGGAAGATGACCATGTTCTGACTTGCTGCGTGAGCAATGAAGAGTCTGATCGCTTCTAATCTAGCAACCGGAGCAAATGATTCCTCAAAATCAATACCAGCTTCCTGACGATATCCTTTCGCCACTAACCGAGCTTTGTTCTTCAAGACGTCTCCATATTCATCCAACTTAATTTTGAAAATCCATTTGAGCGGGATGATAAGAATATTATCTGGACAGGGTACAAGTATCCATACATCGAGACGTTCAAACTCATGAATTTCTTCCTGCATAGCCTCAATCCAGCACGAGTGCTCTAAGGCTTGCTTGTAAGTCTTTGGTTCAACATGAGTTAGGAATTCATTGAAGAAACACCACATCGCGTCGGTTTCTAGCTGTTTCCTGGTAGAGACAGGTCGGTCTTTATCCCCAATAATGTTTTCAAGTGAATGAGCTTGAGTCCACTTCTGCACGTGAGGTAATTGGTTGTTGGGAGTAACGTCGATATTGACAGTGTTGGAAGAAGATGCTGCTGAATCGGTTTCAGGAGCAGTATAGGTGTCAAACACATTACTGTCAACATGATCGAACAGTGTTTCAATATCAGAATCACTAGTGTCTGGTAGAGGTATTTGATGAGGCAAGAGGCTTTCAGTAACTGCAGGAGCGCCTTCTGAGATAACTGTTGTGGAAGGTGAACCATTGGCATTCTCGGGTGCCGGGGCAGCAGGAACATTAACCGGAGTTATCGGAACAACCGGAGGTATCGGAACAACCTCATCATCATCAAACCATTGAAACAAATCGTCTACCTGTTTCTTTGTAGGAGGGACACTAGGTGGTTCTGGGTCTTTTACTAGTGCAGAACGGCTGCGTCCTGACTGTAAAGCAGTAAGTTCGAGTTCTGTACTGTTTGGCACAGAAGTCATTTGTTGAGGTGCGAGGCCTGAACTGGTTTGAACAGACCTGAACCTGTTTCTTGAGAGTCTTTTTGGCATGAGGCTCGTAGGCTTTGAGATGAGTATAGATCTGAACATAAGGTGTGGTTGAGATATCCATGTTCTGCTTGACATTAGTCACATACTTACCCCAATAGGCTGGAAGATTGTTGACAAATTTTGTGTTCATCTGATGAGTGGGGATTTCAAGCTGAGTAATCTTCATATCATTCACAAGCTTGTGGAAACGCACAAAGTAGTCATGAATGGACTCGTTTCCAATAGCACGAAAGCGTTCATACTCATCAAATAGATCTTCCTTCCTTTGTTGAAGAGTCCTACCTGATCCTTGCATAAGCATCTCCACATTATCCCAAATCTCTTTTGCAGTGCTTGTCTGATTGAGTATGTTGAAGATGTGTCGGGGAAGACCTTGACTGAGGATGATTTCTGCTTGAGTATCAGCCATTTCGAGCTTGTTTGTACCATTCCCCATCTTTTCTTCGTCATTGAACTCAGAGGTCAAGCGTCTTCCACTGGGTGCGGGGCAGAATAGGTGAAGGAACTTCATAGCTTATGGAGTGGATGACTACTCCATCTCTGTGTTATAGGAGTTGAGGGTGCCAGGGGATAAAGACCATGCGCGTAGTAATCTCTGAGTATATATCACCACACACACATGCGCGCAAGTGATGTGTCTCATTGCCGACCTAATATATCTCTCTATTGCTATGTCAACAAACTAAATTCACTCACACATGCATCGCTGAGAACAGAGCGCAATGTGACACTCCTCCAGCCATCACGGACAGTAATGAGACATGCGTGAGCGGCTCGGAGTGCGAGTCTATAAATTTAGCCACGATAATAAAGCACGCCAGGGTGTTCCGGCTCATGTGATGCAATGAATAAGTTGTTTATAATCTCTTCTACCATCTGATCGTACCCAACAAGTGATGATGATTGTGACTTGGTGGAGTTTGTGATTTTCGGTAATTTTAAAACAGTAAAATGCAGTTTTGAGGGCCTAAATACTCGAAGGCCAAAAAATGACAGGGGGCTCTCGCTCAATAAGGAAAGTCTTACCTATGGACACAATATATCGTTTTCGAGCTGGTATAAAAATTTCGAAACAATCCGACACAAAAAAATTTTTTTTTTTTTTTTTTTTTTGCTTGTTCGGACGTCTTGTTCGATCGTCTAGTTCGATCGCTGGTACGATCGACTCGTTCGAATGTCTTGTTCGATCGACTCGTTCGATCGCTGGTTCGAAGGTCTTGTTCGATCCCTTGTTCGAACCACTCGTTCGATCCCTTGTTCGAAGGTCTTGTTCGATCCCTCTTGTTCGAACCACTCGTTCGATCCCTTGTTCGAAGGTCTTGTTCGATCCCTCTTGTTCGATCCCTCTTGTTCGAACCCTTGTTCGAACTCTTGTTCGATGAAGCTTGTTCGAACCTCCTAGTTCGATCTCTTGTTCGATCCTCCTAGATCGAACCCCTTGTTCGATTGTCTTAGATTTCCACTCGTTCGAACCAAACACGAATATCGCTCGTTCGATCGAGACGACTAAAAAACTCGTTCGATCCCCACGTTTTTTTTGATACTTTTCGAACCAAAACAACAAGAACAAAGGAAAAACTACTAGATCGTTGATTGCTAACAAGATGGTTTGATTGATATTAGATTAAACATAAACCATCTTTGAATCAAGAATCAAAACAAACAAATAATCATAAACCCTCTATTTTTTTATATTTCGAGATCAATAGGGAAATAAGAAAAAATACAAACCAAATCAAATCAATACATCAATCTTGTAGGCTCTGATACCAATTGTAGGATCCCTAGATCATTCCATTTGTGAAGCACACGATCAATGGCACAAAGGATTAGACAATAAAGAACTTTTGATTTGAATGAAACAAAGAGGCTACAAACTCTAAAAGATGGAAAAATGAAAATGAGTAGCTAACCTAATTTTGACTAAGACTAGGTGTATTTATACTAATAAGGATTTGCCTTTGAGGGCTTTCTTTTTGGGCTTTTTACAACTTGGCCCTTATACATAATAAACATTAAATAACATAGTCTTTCGAGCTAGACTTTTGTCTTGTAACTTCGAGTGACCGAAGCTTCTTTGTTTGGGACCATTTATGTGATCCTAACATAAACTCACCTTAAGCAAGACAGTGAGTAATGAAATAATCAACGAACGAAGAACGTAACCGAGTGATCCTAACCGTGACCTAATGAAACGACGCGCTTTAGGAGTAAGCAAAAGATAACGAAACATTGCATAAATCGTTTTTAGAAAGTCAGTATCATCCATACGTGTTTGTGTCTTAGTTTAATTAGTCAAAACGTGACTTCACGAAAATATAGAGTTTTTAATTATGTTTTGACACTTTACCGGAAAATTACTATTTTTAGTAAGTTTAGAAATCCCGAACATTAACGGTATGGGGGTGGGGTCTAATTATATCCGTTTAATTCAATTTCCACAGTCTAAACGCCTAAGTGCCTTAAATGACCTACGTTTTTCATTTGATTTTTCGCCAAACATAATATTATGTCTATTATACGTTTTCACTTCTAATAAACAATTAGTGTCTTAAGTAAGGTCCTAAAAAAGTTTCTAGCGTAAAATTAAACTATCTAAACATTATACACATGCTACTATAATATTCGCTAATGTTTTTTATATCCCAAACGGACCCGAAACGCTCTAAAATTCATTTTAATATTTCAATCAGCACCCTTTTTATACTTCAAAAGTTTCAGAAATTGTCCGACTTTAAAATAGTGTAACTCCCTCGTTATAAATATCAGCGACAAGACCCCCCACCCCCCCCTCCGGGCCCCCTTAAAAGGCCTCGTTTTAAGTAAAAATCATAATCTACAACTTTTATTTTATAAGTTTAAGCTGGTTCGGACCCGAAATGAGTCCAAACTCACTTTCAAAATTTGGGCAGAATGTCCCGAAAACTATTTTGAGCTGTCAAAAATAGTCTAGTTTCGCCAAACTTAAAACGGCCATAACTTCTTCGTTATAAGGCGGATTTTTGCGTTCTTTATATCAAAATTTGCGTAAAAACATAAACTAACATAATCTTAGAGTTTTAGCATCTCAAAACATTTTTAAACACCCTCTATTGTACGAACTGTTTTGGGACAACAACCTTTTTAAACCAAAAGTTAACCAAAAATCACCACAACTTCCCTAATGGCCTAATCTATCCTAAACTCCTTTCACTACTATTTCAAACAACAAATCCGCTTCAAGTCCAACCTAATCCCATCTCCAACAACATACTACTTCACTAATCAACCAATTTATTCAATAAACACAATATTATTGCAAGAACATAAATAATATTTTTCCATCTTTAAAAACCACTAGTTTAGTTTGTGAAAATATAACACAACATAAGGATGGTATGGTTTATGCTCCAACATGAATCGAAAACAAGAAATCAAAGAGAAGGGTTCAAGAACATCTTACAAGAATGATGAACAAGCAAAATAGAACAAGACTAAAGAGAGAAGATCAAAGTCTTGTAAAAACCTAAATAATTTTTGAAACCCTAACCATGAAAATCTTTAAACCTTTGCTTAAATCTTTAAAACCCAACTTGTAAACACCTTAGGATACCTTGAATATCAACCCTACACACTTGGAATAAATGTAAAAATGAAAGTTATAAACCTTTGGTGGTTCTTGTTTTGAGCCGAGACCTCAAAGGAATAGAAGAGGAAGATGGTGAATATTTTGGTTGCTTAGGAAAGTATGGGAACCCTAGGTGTTCATAAGTAGTGTATTTATAGAAGGAGTCAAGAGTTAGGGTTAGGTTTTTGGTGGTTTATTAAGTTGACAAGTCAACATACACTTAACCATGTGTGTGTGTGGTTTGGCCAAAACAAGGGCAAGGAGAGCAAGCATGAGCCACTTTTGATAGCTAGGAAGTTTAAAGAGTTACCATGGTTCAAGTTTGAATATGGTAAAAAGGTTAAATGGAATCAAAGTGTGAGAATTCTTACATGGTCACATGGTTTGGTATACCTTGTGATATTGTGCGTGAAAATGACACCATGGGATGTCGTTTTCTCAATCTTACACAACACATGCATACCTGGAATTTAAAAGATACCCTCCCATTTATTTTATGTTTGTACAGAATTTTTAAGAGGGGAGGGGGAATACATTTTCAAACTTTTAACATTAAGAAGCATATTGGGTGATATCATGGGTTTACATGCAAAGGTGGTGAATTTACGGGGTTTCGTTTATGCATAAAACGCTAAAAACGCAAAACAAACGCGAAACCGTAAAATTAGTAAACGTAAGTGTACATGGCCTATGTAACACTTAGAAATAAACGTAACACGTATAATATGAGTAGACAATAATTAGTCTAAAGTCAGAACGCATCCGAAGACATTTTTCGGTATACGCTGGGAAACTTCCCGGTTTTAGGTCAAATTGACCCCGAAAATTATAGAAGTAGAAATAATGAAAGTTAAGAATAAAATAATTCAAGTTTATAAATAATTATTTAATCCAAAATTGTCGGTTGTCACATATTTAAGATAGTAAGACGTATAAAAGTAAATAAATACTCTTTGCAACATTCATAACAGAGCATATAAACTAGGAAGACCCACCATCCTTGAGGAATACCTTAACCATATTTTTCTTTGTAATGTTAAGATAATGATGAGTTTATTGCTTGAAGAAAATACAGAAACATTATGAAGTATCAAAGACGCTCCTACGATAATCGTCTTTGCAAACCTCTCCTCCGTAAGCACTTTGTAATGAATAGTACCAGAGATTGTACCAGAAATGTCTTTAAATGTTACTGTGAGATCGCCCAACGCATTCGAAGTACAAGACTTGATAACTGCAATAACTTTCTCAAGTTTCCCATTCTTGAGAAATTTCTTGACATCTCCAAAACAGCCAGTCACGATCCCTCCATCAACATTGACATACTCAACCACGCTAAGCCACAACGCACGCGTAAAATCGTCATCCTCACCCACATCCTCAATAACTTTTCTAATATACTCTTGTGTAGACATTACAGATTCCTCCCCACCTTCCCGAGTATCAGCTATTTTATGGAGCTTGGCCGTTTGAACAATACCAGCAGGACCTGGTATTATCCTAATGGGCTTCACAACATAATTATCAACTTGATACTTTTGAGATAAAAACATGGTTTGGGTGGTGGTGGTTGTCTTAGGGAGTATGTGAGGGTTGTTGCTGGGACGAACGACCGGGGTTAGTCAAAGATCCGAATTGTTTATATCAAGGGCTTGTTCCCATTCATGATTTGGTGGTAAATCCATTTTTTATGGATGACTGCAATAATGCTTTACTTTGATAACAATTTACACTAGTCTTAAATAGGGTGTAAGGTAAACTATGTTTGACTTTTTTGGCCAGATATTCACTTGTACTGTTCTATAAATTGAATAAGGTTATCTATGAATTTGGTCCTTGACGTTTATGGTTTTCAACTACACTAGTACACCTTCTATATTTAGTCCTTTACCGTTTACCCGCCAATATTTTCTACAACCGTTCACATAATCGAGAAAAACCTAAGACCACCTCACATGCCATTTTCATCTAAATAGTTACACTTTCACTTGGTTTCTAGAAAATTGTGAAAAAACTAACGATACCATAACATCTTCACATGGCTAACAATGAAACTGAATGTTCACCAAGTGAAGTATGTTTATCAGACTCTGACAGTGAGTTGCTGATACCAACATCATGGTCTGATGAGTCCAAGAATGAAAAAAGGGCAAAAAGGTGGAGAGAAGAATTCGAATGGAAAAGATCCTTGTTTGAGATTGACCTTACGTTTGGCATTAATGCCTTTGATTTAGACAAAGGCACTGAGGTAATGAAAGACAAGGTTAGCCAGGAACACGTATGTGAAGAAGAGGTGCCTTTGAACAACAACATAAGGAGGTGATCTTGTAGAGATGCCAAGTGAAGCAGTGAAACAGGGGATGGATGATCATGTGCTTGATGAGACTGATGGTGCTAAGGATGAACATGCTCCAAACCTTGTTGTTAAGAAAGGTAACCTTGAATCTCTGATTTGTAAACAGGTTGCAAACCATGTTGGTGATGAACTAGTAGAAAAAGGAAGATCATTGAAGAGGAAAAGGGTGTATGGCCTCCTGAAATTTTTTAATGGATGGATACATTTACTAAAGACAGAACCGTCAATGCCTCAAATGAAACTAGAATGGGTTCGTTTTTATGCTCCTTCGATACAAATGTTTTGTATCCTCTTAAAATTATACCCCTTTGGATGATAGTTTCGTTGTTAATTTATTGTTTAGTATGTCTATGAGGTAACGTTAAGAGCAATCAAGTTATGATGCTAAAGATGAAGCTTCTAGATGGGACAATGGATGAAGTTTGTTATCAACTCTTGAAGATGATTGAGAAGCAAGCTGGGATAAGAAAGTGATGAGTCTCTAAGTAGCAGTGAGCATATTTTTGAAACTATGGCTATAATGGAAGTGAGAAGGGTTTGGGTGTTGGCTAACCACCACACAATAAATGGTCATTAGTTCACCATGCTTAATATGCATAAGAACTGGCTAGTCCAAAGCAAACGGATTTGGTAAAGACTTCTCAAATCTATTTATGGTTGATAGTTTACCAAAAACTGTATGCTAATTAACTCACCATGTTTTTAAAATAAAGAGTTGACTACTCCAGAGCAAACAACTACTTGTAAAGAGAACTCAAATCCTTTGATAGCTAATAGTTTGCTAAAAACTATAAGGTTATCAATGCACCTTGTTATTGCAATAAAGCATTGACTAGTCCATAGCAAACGGCTCATGGTAAAGACTTAACAAATCCGTTGATGGCTGGTAGTTTGCCAAAAACTACAAAGCCAACTTAGTTGGATGTTGCTGTGTAGCTGTGAAGAGAAGCTAAGGACTTAAAGACATGCTTGGATACAATTCTCAAAAGCCCAAACTGAAGACAACTGAAGAAACTTGAAGTTAACAAGTGAAGTTCAAGTTTAGGGGAGGATTGTTAGGAATTTTGTATAACAGACTTAATTCTGTTAGTATTGTAGTTAGTTCTGCTAGTATCATAGTTAGTACTGGTAGAAGGTTTATCATAGTTAGTACTGGTAGTGTTAAAAAGTTAATACTGTTTATGTAATAGTTAAGTCTGCTTACGCAGAAATTAGTTAGAGTTAAAGATATGCATGAGATATCTTAGGAAAGGATATGCATTATCTTTATACGCGTTTTGTAAAGCCCATTAGGGTTTCCTTAGTCTATAAAAGGAACCCTAGGCATAGTTAGTAGATATAGTTCTACACAAGATCATAGAGATCAGATAGTAATCATAGTTTGTAATCTGTAACCTAGGCAGATTCAAAGTTTAATATAAAAGTTCTTTTGTGGTATTTATTATTGTTCTTCTTAGCATTATTGATTAGATTCCGCATAATCAATAGTGTTCACTCAGTGTTTCAATATTGTTGCTTTAGAATTATCTAAAGGAGCAAACTCTTTGCAAGCTGAAGGTTTAGATCTATTCAGTTAATCGATCCAACAAGTGGTATCAGAGCTTGTGTGGAAACTCTGATTAAGAAGAACTCAACTGTAAGATGGCAGAACAAGACATTCCTCCACCCACAATCACTGCAATGAAGATCCCTATCATCAGGAAGGGAGAGTATGATATATGGAGCATGAGAATGCGCCAATATATCTGTCATACAGACCATAATCTATGGGATGTTATTGTCAATGGAGATTTAGAAGAAGAGCCTGCACCAACAACTGGAGAAACTTCTGCTCCTCCTGCTCCTAAGACTGCCAAACAACTGGCTGCTAGAAGAAATCAGGAAAGAGTTAAAAGCATCTTGCTTTTAGCAATACCTGATGAATACCTCCTCAAGTTTCACAATGTTGCTGATGCTAAATCACTTTGGGAGGCAATTAAATCGAGATTTGGTGGTAATGTAGAATCCAAGAAGATGCAGAAAAATGTTCTAAAACATCAATTTGAAAATTTTTCTACTGCATCAAATGAAAGCTTGGACAAAGCTTATGATAGATTCCAGAAACTGATAAGTCAATTGGAGGTTCATGGTGCTCCAATTTCAAAGGAAGACATTAACCAGAAGTTCCTTAGAAGTCTTCCTTCTTTATGGAATCAGATTGCCCTCATCATGAAAAATAAGTAATACATTGATGAGATTGATATTGATGACCTTTACAATAATCTTAGAGTGTATGAAGATGAATTGAAAAGGTCTTCAGGTTTTAACTCTACTTTTCAAAATTTGGCTTTTCTCTCCTCTAAAAATATTGTCAGTACTAATGAAGTTAGTACTGCTAGTGGAGATTTTGGGGTTAGTACTGCTGGTGGAATTAATCAAGTTCCATCTACTCCATGTGCTCATGATATAGCTTACTCCTTCCTTGCATAATCAACAACCAGTCCTCAACTTGAGAATGAGAATTTTCAACAGATGGATGGAGATGACTTAGAGGAATTGGATCTTCGATGGCAGGTGGCTATGTTGACTGTGTAACACCCTCAAATCTGAGTACGCAGCGGAATGTTTGAATATCCGAGGGCGTTACATTTATGTATCAATAGCACAAGATTCTGAGAACGACTACTAAACGTGTCGTTTGAAAAATAAAGATACATTGGATTAACAAAATGCTTGTTTGTCACATAAGCCCATGGCTTTAAATTGTTCAACAATATAAATAAAGATTCCGGTTTATAACAATTTTCCCAAAATGTAATAAGACCCCAAATCTTA
>BQNB010145465.1:2587-13543 GCA_026074375.1 Tanacetum coccineum
TAGAAAGGAACTTAAAATTTATGAAGTTAAAACTGCCAAATCTTCAATTGATGAACCTCCCGAGGTTGAACTTAAGGACTTACCGCCTCATCTCGAATATGCATTTTTGGAAGACAACAAGAAGTTGCCAGTTATAATTGCCAAAGATTTGAGTGTCAATGAAAAGGTCACTCTCATAAAGGTTTTAAAGTCCCGAAAGCGAGCCATCACTTGGAAACTCTCCGACATAAAGGGTATTAACCCGGAATTTTGTTCTCATAAAATTCTAATAGAAGAGGACTACGAACCAGCGGTCAAACATCAAAGAGGGGTTAATCTAAAGATCCACGATGTCATTAAGAAAGAGGTTGAAAAACTTCTTGACGTCGGATTAATCTACCCAATCTCGGATAGTCCTTGGTAAGCCCAGTGCACTGTGTACCAAAGAAAGGAGGGATAACCGTAGTGACCAATGATGAAAATGAATTAGTACCGACAAGACTTGTAACGGGATAGAGAGTATGTATCGATTATCGTAAGTTGAACGAAACCACCCGGAAAGACCACTTCCCTTTGTCGTTTATGGATCAAATGCTCGAGAGACTCGCAGGAAATAAATACTATTGTTTCCTCGATGGTTTCTCGGGTTACTTTCAAATACCAATCGATCCGAAAGATCAAGAGAAGACCACATTCACCTGCCCATACGGAACGTTTGCTTACCGTCGCATGCCTTTCGGCTTATGCAATGCACCAGGCACGTTCCAGAGGTATATGATGGCTATCTTCTATGGTATGATTGAAAAGACGATGGAAGTTTTCATGGATGACTTTTTAGTTTTTGGAAAATCTTTCTCTACGTGCCTTTCCAATTTAGAAAAGATGCTTAAACAGTGTGAAGACACTAATTTAGCTCTAAATTGGGAGAAAAGCCATTTTTTGGTGAAAAAGGGCATCGTTCTTGGACACAAAATTTCAAAGAAAGGAATAGAAGTCGACAAATCCAAAATAGACGTCATTACTAAATTACCTTATCCAACTAGCGTCAAGGGAATTAGGAGTTTTCTCAGACATGCAGGTTTCTACCGTAGATTCATCAAGGACTTTTCAAAAATTTCTCGACCCATGACCTATCTCCTTAAGAAAAACACTCCTTTCATTTTCACCGAAGATTGCATTCAAGCTTTTTAGATTTTAAAGAAAAAACATACGGAAGCTCCAATTCTGATTGCCCCCGACTGGGACCAGCCCTTTGAGCTTATGTGCAATGCAAGTGACTATGCCATAGGTGCGGTTCTAGGACAACGAATTGAGAAACACTTTAGGCCTATACATTATGCAAGCAAAACAATGACCGAGGCGGAATCGAACTACACCGCAACGGAAAAGGAAATGTTAGCCGTGGTGTACGCCTTCGAAAAATTCCGGTCATACCTCATCATGAATAAAAGCATAGTGTATACGGATCATTCCGCCCTTAAATACCTCTTTAATAAGAAAGACGCCAAGGCGCGATTGCTCCGGTGGGTTCTCCTCCTTCAAGAATTCGATTTTAAAGTAATTGATACGAAGGGAGCCGAGAACTACGCGGCCGATCATCTTTCCCGATTAGAAAACCCGTATGAAAATGTTCTCGATCCAAAGGAAATAAACGAAAATTTTCCTCTCGAGACACTTAATATGGTGACTTCTCGTGGTGACCCAAGTACCCCGTGGTTTGCCGATTATGCAAATTACCACGCGGGGAATTTCATTGTCAAAGGAATGTCAACTCAGCAGAAAAACAATTTTTTCAAAGATGTCAAACACTATTTTTGGGACGACCCTTTTCTATTCAAAACTTGTGCGGATCAAGTGATCCGGCGATGTGTTTCAGGCCAAGAAGCTGTCGACATCCTCACAGCTTGCCATAGTGGACCCACCGGGGGACATTACGGTGCCAACTACACCGCCAAAAAGGTTTTTGACTCCGGATTTTATTGGCCCACAATCTACAAAGATGCCCATGAGTTAGTCAAAAACTGTGACTCATGCCAGCGTCAGGGAAAAATTTCACAACATGATGAGATGCCATAAAATTCCATCCAAGTGTGTGAAATCTTTGATGTCTGGGGCATAGACTTTATGGGACCATTTCCATCATCTAGAGGAAATAAGTACATACTCGTAGCCGTCGATTATTTATCCAAATGGGTTGAAGCCAAGGCGCTCCCCACTAACGATGCTAGAGTTGTAGTTAAGTTTTTGAAATCTCTTTTTGCCCGATTCGGTACACCGAGAGCTATTATAAGCGATCGTGGGACCCATTTCTGTAATGACAAATTTGCTAAAGTAATGTCTAAGTATGGGGTCACTCATCGTCTTTCTACCGCTTACCACCCTCAAACGAGTGGTCAAGTCGAGGTGTCGAATCGTGGGTTAAAACGTATTTTAGAAAGAACAGTTGGAGAAAACCGTGCCTCATGGTCCGATAGGCTTGATGACGCTCTATGGGCATTTCGTACCGCTTATAAGACACCAATTGGTTGCACACCTTACAAGCTCGTGTATGGAAAGCCGTGTCATCTACCTATCGAATTAGAGCATAGAGCGTATTGGGCATTAAAACATGCTAATTTCGATCTTAAAACCGCGGGCGATCACCGTAAGCTGCAACTTAATGAACTTAATGAGCTTCGTGATCAAGCATACGAGAATTCTTTGATTTATAAGGAGAGGACGAAGAAGCTTCACGACTCAAAGATCAAAAACCGCATTTTCAATGTTGGTGATCAAGTCTTGCTTTTCAACTCTCGTCTAAAGATATTCTCGGGGAAGCTTAAAACCCGATGGTCCGGCCCTTTCACTATAACCGAAGTTTTTCCATATGGCACTGCAAAATTATCTCATGCCGACGGATCAAACTTCAAAGTTAATTGCCACCGACTTAAGCATTACTTCGCCAGGGGGAACACAACCCCGGTTGTCCCGGATCTCCAGAACTTTTTCCTTAAGGACGCAATGAAAATTACAAGGGATCGAGTCGAGCTTGTGACTCGGTGACCAAAAACAAGTCGCTTCGTGGGAGGCACCCCATGCTTATCTTTCTATCTTCTTTCTTATTTCTATCTTCTAATGTGTTGTGAGGAGGTTTGTACTCTTCCGATCTTTGTGTTTGTTGTTTGTTGTGATTGTTTGCAGGATGAACCCAAATTTTCTAAAGTCTCTCGTGTTCGGTGTTTTGTCCCGGTCCACTCGAGCTTCCTAGCCTTTGCTTGCCATTAGTTTGGGGAAATCCGATATCCTAAAGATTATTATCGACTAACATTTATCTTATAGCACACTTAATAAACGGCTTTGATTTTTGTGTTACTTTTCTTCATGTTTGGGCTATGCATTAGACTTTTTGAGTTATAGTATAGGGTTTTAAGTCTTAGGCTTGGAAACATTGAGGACAATGTTTTAATTTTGTAAGGGATAGTATTTCTTCGATATAATCTGATATATTTTTACCGTTGTATTCTCACGTACCCCGATTTTTTCCCACCAAACTATTTTCTAAAATATGAAAACATATGAAAAAAATTAAATTTTTCAAAAAATAAAATAAGGTTTTGTCACCAATTTTGACTTGCTTGCTGGGTTAGAGTATGAGTAAATTTGCACGGATAAGCGTTGTTGCGCTTCTAGCTTGTTTCTTAACTTTTAGGCTAAGCATTCGCGAAAATTCACGAAGGGACCAGAAAAATAATGAGTTTAAGTATGAGTGGGAAGCTAACCAAGGGATTACGATGAAATCTTAAGAGCTCTTGTACTGTAATTTTGTGATTTTTTTTTCACTTAAGCTCTTTACGGATAAAATATCCCGTGCTGTTTTTGGAGATTAAACTTAAATCAATAATTTTTATGTAATATATAGCAAAAATTTTAGTCTTAGTTTAAACTTATACTTGAATTTTACAAAAAGAAGTCTTCTATATAAAGTAAAAAAAATAAAAATAATAATAGACATAAACTGTGGGCTGATAAAAGTTTACTACCTCTTGCCGGCTCACAACCGATGTTGCAACCTTCTAAAAGGTCGAGGGTTACAATTGCATAAATAATATGTTTAAAATTAAGTTTGAATTAATAAATAGATCTTTTTTTGTTAAATTTAAATATGCTTTTGAACTTTGACTATTTCAGTTTAAGTTTTTACGCTTTGTGTACACGGGTAAACTTGGAAGTTTTTGAAAATAAGGTCCGATTGAGTCCCGATAGTAGTCTTTGTGGGGTGTCAAAGCTGGTCATTAGCCACAAGGATGGGATGTTGCCGAGACGAAAGTCGCTACATGGGTATGATCTCGCCTTCTCAAACTCATTTTTCTCAGATAGGAACATGATGCATAGTATTTTGCCAAAACGTTGATCCATGTTTGAAATTCAAAATAGCACATTCACTTAAAGATATAATAAATGCGGGGTTTCGCTACAAATGTTAGGGGGTGGTTGTGTGGTGGTTAAATTTTTTTATAAGAGGTGATTGAAATGAGTACTATACTTAATCTGTTGGCATGATCACAGTATAAAAAAGTTTACAAGTTGCCAAAATTGAGTAGTGTTAGGCATCTTTATGATATTTAGCTGTGATTTCGTTTTAAGCTTGGTTTGGAAGCAAGTAAAGTTCAGCGGGACGGCTATGAATTTATCACTTTTTGCAGGGCCATTTTCGGTATTAAATCGAAATGCATCTTGTTATGATCCTAACCAATAATGGAAATAACGGAAAGTCGAAATTTTCTTAGTTTACTAATTAAATTTTTTTTTAAAAATTGGGAAAATATGGGTTTTAAAGTTGTGATTTCTTAATTTCCTCCACAAAACGTCTTTGTGCTACTTATTAAAGATATAGTTTGGGGATAGTTTTTCGAGGTATTTGTTTTAAAGAATATATATTGATGAGGACACGCAATCGCTTAGTTTGGGGATTTGGGGGGAATTATGATATGTGTGAAAACATAACAGTTTATATCAAAATTGACCTTTAAAGACAAAATTTGTGCTTAAATTCTTGTTATTATTGCTTGTTTTGTCTTGTGATTTGTGGGCCCCCCCCCCCCCCCCCCCACCCCACCACCCCCCCCCCGTATGGATAATAGCCACAATGACAAGGACACACGGTCAACATCTGGAGAGAAGAACCGGACACGAGACGGAAAATAGTGTACAGAGCCGAGGATATGATGCAAGTTTAAAGGTCACAAGTCATCGCAGTCAACTCTTGGATCAACATTGGTCTCAACTACAAGGAGACAAACCAATTAAAATTCCCAAAATACCTTAATGTTAAACTAAATCACAAAGGCCCTAAAAACCCCTAACTCCATTGTCCTCTTATTATAAGAAAACGAACGGGTCGTTAGGTCGTTATCTCTTATTAAAACCCAAAACCATAACCGGTTACCCTTTACCCGAGCCCAAAACACACCCATGGCCCAATCTCTTATATATAAGCCCAAAGTCAATGAGTAAAAACTCGGGTCAAAGAAAAATCAAACGCACTCTTATAAAAAGAAATACGTGGGAAAAGTGGTTTTACTGTTCATCGTCATCTTCAATTTACATCGAGCTCAAAACAAAGGGTTAATACAAATTGAGTACGTGGCCAAGCAAATCAAGTACCAAGGGACAAGCTGGCAAAGAAAACGTCACACCAAAGGCTCTCATTGGCTAAAACCTACAAGAATGACACGCGGCTATTGGAAAGAAACACACCAATCATTGGGATTTTATGCTAATTTACTCACAAAAGAAGCACAATGAGTCTGACACACGGAATGCCACGTTGGCAATCCGTGTGCTCACTCATTTAATCCAACAGCTCAAATCAAGGATCCAATGATGAGAGTAGATTCAAGGGACAAGATCAATTGATGAGGAGCTGCTAAGAAGACATAGAAGCATCCTCTTAAGGCTATAAATAAAGCTCATCACTCACACACAGATCATCTTCTGTTCTGCAGTTTTTTAAGTTAGTAGCTTTTGTAATCTTTTTAAATGTAATTTTCTTATTAAAGCTTTTGTAATTTCAATTTAAAGTTTTGTAATCAGTCTCAAATCAATGAAATATTAGTCCACTTTATTAAATCTGTTTTTGCTTAATAAGTTCTTAAATTTTAAAAAAAAACTCTTATATCTCAAATGTTGTTGTCTACTGTTACATAAGTTCTCATAAGCTCATCAATAGCTCTTCTCAAGTCTCTAAGCTTGGAATTGAGCTTAACTCATCATTAATCTATTCAAACCTTTAAAATCAGTTTAAACCTATGCTTAATAGGGATCTGAGTTGCTTGGATGATAAGCTTACCATGGAAGAGCTTATGGGACTTTACTAGCTTATCCTTGTGATAAGCTAGAGCTTGTTGACTAGCTCCTTGAGCAATATCAAGCCTTTGTTTAGCTAAGGCACTTGTAAGTTCCTTTTCTTTTCCTGTCTTTAATTTTGGCTTAAATCTGCTTATTAGCTTATAGTTTGCTTAATCTAGTTATAATCTGCTTAATCTTGCTTATTTTAGTGGTTAAATACTGTTTGAGTTCATTTGATAGCTTAGATTTTTAGTTTGCTTTTATTTTCTATAAATCTGTCTAAAAATCAATAAAAAACCAAAAATAGTTGTATTAGCTTATTGCTTGTTAATCTGGCTTATTTGATTAATGTTATAAGCTCTTAAGGTCTGTTAAAAGTTGTTTGATAGCTGGTATTCAAGTATTGTTAATTAGATTTCTTTTTCAATTGCTTAAATGGATTTGATATTGTTTAAAGGGGTGTTTGGTTCAAACAGCATTAACTTTGGTTAATGCTGTTGTGGATCACTTTGTTCTTTGGATTGATTTCAAATCCATAATTGAGAGTATAAGAGTAGGATTTAGAGTAGCTTGTAGGTTTAATCAAGTTTTTATAGGTTTTCTAATTAGTAGTTTGAATCTGTTAGAATATAGTAGGTTATATAATCATCTTTAGATTAATTGGTTTCTAGTTGAATTCATTACTCTTGTTGCTCTCATTTTGATGTTTTTAGAGTATTGAAATCCTTTTCTTAGGCCTGCAATTGTTTAAACTGAACTTTGGTAACCTTTTGTGCACACTGCATCAGTAGCTATAGTAGCAAAAACAGCCAATTTCAAGTTTAATTTTCAATAGGAAAAAAATGCTTTTAGCTTTTCAAATTTCTTGCACAGGTAGATTATAGGTCAAAGTTTAGGTGTTTGCATTTAGTTTTTGAAAATTAGTTTATTAAGCAATCTGTTTTAAGCTGACAATTAAGCCATTTGTCTTTTTGAAATCCAAAAACCAACTCAGTATGTTCTGAGTTTCTAGGCTATTTTCATTTAGCTTTTTCATCAAACACTTTGATTTCAAAATCATTTTCAAAAGCTGTTTTTAGTAGTTTAAAGGTAAGGCTTTTAAATGGTATAAGCTAGATTCTCATAAGGTTCCTTTTACTTATCTAAAATTAAGCCCAAAGTTGCTCTTTGAGTCTGTTTGGTTTCAAGGTTTGCATAAGTGCTTATGGTGATTTTTCAGCTTATGGCTTATATCCTTGTGCTTATTTCTTTCATAAGTAGATTATTAGTGTAAACTTAAATAGTTAGTAGCTTATTGATCTTAGTTTTCAGCTTATTTCATTTTATTAAGTTTTTAAATTTTCTAAAAAACCAAAAATATAGTTAAGTAGTTCTGTCATGTTTTCATCTGTTTCACAGCTTATTTAGGGCTTTTCAAAAATAATTTCTTTTAGTTAAAGTGCTTATTTTTAGCTTGTCTGCAACTTTGTTTTTATAAGTTTTCAAAAAAAAGGGGGGAAGATGGAAATCGGGGGTGAGCAAGGCTCGAACCCCCGACCTCAACATCCTCAACCTTTATAGCAACACAACACCACACACTCACTACCAACGTGCCATGTGGTCTTTTTCATTCTAAGTTTACAAAATTTATTATTTGTATACGTTTTAGTCCCATTTAGTTAATAAGCTGTTTAAGCTTATTTTGTAGCTTATACGATAAGCTGCAGCTTATTCGATAAGCTGTGTTCCCGAGCTTATTTTTCCTAGGTTCTTATTAGTTCAAGCTACTTTCTATAATTTTTTCAGAATTTTAATAATTAGTTTAGTATTTTTAAACATTTATTTTTATTAAGAACTTTAAAAATTCATAAAAAATAGAAAAATAATCAAAAAAATATAATTCTTTTTTTTAGAAAATTTTCTTTTATCATATAGTTTCTAGGAAAATTAGTTTTGCTTCCGTAGGGTTAAAATTGCAAATTTTCAATTTTTAAAGAACGGGATTCGTTCCCGTTCACGTTTTTCGTGTTTTTAAGCTCATTTTAATTCCGTTTTTGTTCTAGTTTTCTTTAAACTTACTTTTTAGTCAAATAGAGTCTATTAAAAGAGAAAAATTCATTTTAGGTTTAATTTTGGAAATTTAGGGTTTTTAAACACCATTTAGGGTTCCCGTTTTGCGTTTTTAGTTAAAGTTTAATTTCCCGTTATTAAAGTTAGGTTTTATTGTCCTTTAATTTACTCACTTTTAGGATTTTAGAAAACAAATCATCTCTGAACCAATTCAAATCATTGTCCAAATAACAAACGTGGTCTCAATTTCATAAATCTTCGAGGAACACGACCCGGTAATCACTTACCGATAAATATATGTATTATTATATATATATTTGTGAGAATTTTCCTCATTACCTTTGTCCTCAAGGGTAGTTTGGGATTTTCATATTATATTTTATTATTACGTGTATAGAATTGCTACAATAAGTTTTTGGCGCCGCTGCCGGGAACTTGTGATTAAGATTCCTTCGTTTGGATTTGTCGATCGTGATTTGAAGAACATTTCGTCTTCGAAAGTTACGCTTTTAAAAAAATCAAAAATATAAAAAAAATTAAAAATATAAAAAGTAAAAAATATTTTTCTTTTCTTTTTAGTATAAGTAGAAGATTAAAAACAAAAAGAGTGTGTATGGCCATACCCGAAAACTCATGTAGATATATCTCATTGATTTTCGGTATTCTTGATTAGTTACATATATGAGAAACAGAATCGTTAAATAATGGAATGACTTTTGATCCATATCCATTTTTAACACGGTGTCAGAAACAAAGGGATTGTAAATACCTAAATCTTCTTATCTGTGATTTTATGAAACCACACTTGGATTTTTCTAGGAGCATTGACGTGTTGCTAGACGCTTACCAATGTTATTATGTTATTATACATTTTCAAGTGGGAGCTGTTGGATTATGAACATGTATAATTAATATATGTCCGGAAATGTTTTTGAGCCTACGGGGACGCACACGTTTATATGTAGAATAACGGTAAATATATTAAAGTAATATATTAAGTGTTTAACAAACGATCGTTAAATGTTAAAACGTATTAATATTAGTTGAACGTTTAAAAGTTAAACGTGGGGGACTAATAAGTTAAAACCGGAAAAGGAAGCTTAACTTACATGCCAAGTTACAAAGTGCTTGACTTGCACTCCAAGGCTTTGTCCAGGTGGGAAGTTCACTTGCATGCCAAGAAGTTTAACTTGCATGCCAAGAAACTTAACTTGCATGCAGGTCAAAGGTAATAATTAGTGGCTTAGTTCTCATTGTATTGGTCATGGCTTGGAAATCAATACCCAAAAATTCCCTTTCTAGCTTTCTCCTTTGTTCAGATCACAATAAAAAATCACGAAGGGTTTTGTTCGTTTGGTGGTTCGACCCTAAATTACACAAGGGTCATTCGGTTTAGTTGATTGTCAAAGTTTTGGTAATCGTTTAAGATAAACGCTACTAGTACTAGCATACTTCATCTTTTGCTTAGAACATATTGTGTGTGACGAAGTAGAGGGATTATTGTTTGATCCTCGTGGTTACGCGTGGTGTTATACATACGCGTATATTGAAGACGGTGTTAACGGTTACCTATTAAAGCGGTGTATCGTTTCGTCCAAAAGGTATACACTTCAATCTTGTTAATTATAAGTTCTATACGTGTTATCTTTCCGCTGCGTACTCGTGATATAATGGTTATTAGTTCTAAAAACCTAACACTTTATACATAACATTTCTTTTCGAAATGCCTCATTTTGTAATTTCGCACATGGCCCTAAAAAATTTCACAAATTTAAAAACGGCCCTGATGTCACATAATGTCTTTATTCAAGAGATAAACACGTTTCAAACATGCACATCTACAAAAGGGAAGTGATTTACATGAAAAGTATCTTGATTTTGTTTGTGGGTGCAAATATTATGCTAGCATGCATCAACTGTTTGTGCAATTGTTTTCTAACAGTCTAACTTTTAAAAATGCACAACATGCTTGCTGATCTTATGTAGGGAGTGTTTATCGGTTTGGTTATCGGGTTGTTTGGTTTATTCAGTTCGGTTAAATTTTTTTGGGCAAAACTGAAAATCTAACAGAACCGAATTCAAGTTGGATTTAACCAAAACCAAAAAATCGAATTTGAATTCGGTTCAGCTTTCAAGTTGACCCAAATAACCCGAATTACATAAATTATATTGTTTAAAGATTTTTAGAAGAAAAAAACATTCGAAGTTTTAGTAATATAAAGTTATAAACATTTAAAAGATATATATTTATATGAGTTTGGTTTTCGGTTTGATTTGGTTATAATTTGCCAAAATCATATCCAGTTGAGCATTATAGACCCCGGAGCGAGCCGAATCGAGAAACCAGACCGATCGGACCGGACATAATGTATTTCAGTCCGGTCCTCTGTAAACCCTATTAATCATTTTCGGTCATCGGTCCGGTCCGATTCGCTCTTATGCGCAACCGAACATTATGCTTCGTGGGACCGATCCGGACCGACCCAGACATGGACTGACAATTTCGGCCCGGTCCTCGGTCCGGTGTTTCGTGTCTTGGTTTTTGATCCGGTCCGATTTTGCTCGGTGTGGTCCAAGTTTTCGGACCGTACTCAACCCTAC